>LNAC01000023.1:2676911-2694243 GCA_002007465.1 Ailurus styani | reverse complement strand
CCCCACCCCCACCCCCCCACCCCCGGTGACAGCATCCTTCCTTCAAACGATATCTTCTATGGTAGACCAACGTTGAAAACCACAGCCTCCTCTGCCTGAGCTGGATCTGGGGACAGAGCAGTCTGAAGACCCCCAATCTACAGCCCCTGCATTTATCCACTGAGAAAATGGGGGCCTAGAGAGGGCACTTGACCGGCCCAATGGCCACGAATCATCTCAGTGGCAGGGACAAAACTACGCCACAATTCTGAGACTGTTTTCTCCTTTTTAACAAATCTGTATATTTTGCATGTTAAGTGAATAGGTGGCATTTACTTTGGAAGTCATGAAGATATTACGATTTCCAAAAAGCTCCTTGGAGTCATTTCACGTCTGTGTGCTCAATTCATTCATTGATTCGGGAAGTATTTACTAAGAGCCTACTGTTTGCCAGGCCCCATACGTGGTGCTGACGTTACACAGCTGGACCTAGACAGACGAGGGCCCTGGTCTCCTGGGGCTTAGTCCTCATGGGGGAGACAGACCATGAACAAGAAAATGAGCGGGGTAAGGTGCCGGAGCACCGGGTCTCGAAGGGAGAAGGGAGAATGGATGGCTAATCTCCACTGGATGCACAGGGAAAGCCTCTCTCTGAGGCATGTCGTCTACACTGAGCTCTCACCGGCAAGGAGCCAGTCTGACCTTTCTCCATTTCCTCACCACCCTCCCACCCACCATGCCTCGCTTACTTGTCATCTTAGAGCGGATCTCTGGCTTTAGGCCTCCCTTCCTTCTCAATCCCTTTTTCAGAACCTAAAAATGCAAGCGCGCGAACTACCGGCACATACTCTACAGAAGAAACTCTACATGCAAGTTAACCCACCAGTTCTGGACCCACAGCTCAGACTGTTAGCTGCTCAGTCAAAGCACAACCAACTTGAACTCAATCTGAACAAGGCGTGCGTGAATTCCTGGATACGCATCTCGTTGCTAAGGATGGGGATCGAGTGCGATGATGGGATATGAACTCGTACTTACGGAGCCCTTACTACATGGGGCAGAAAGACTGCAGGAAGGCCCCAGGGATCCCTGCGTTGTGACACTCACATCCTTGTGCAACGCCCTCCCCTTGAGTGGGGCCTGCACCTGGAGACTCGGTTCTCATAAGCAGAACACAGTGACGGGATGTGCCTTCAGAGACTAGGCTACATCGTGACATGCGAACATTCTACATGCACCTCGACGGAGGCATGGATAAAGAAAATGTGGCATATATGGACGGTGTAATACTGTTCAGGCTTAAAAAGAAGGAAACCCTGCCATCTGAAATAACTTGGATGGACCCAGAGGGCACTATGCTGCGTGATATGAGCCAGCCCCAGAAAGACAAATACTCTCTGATCTCACTTCCACGTGGGTTCTAAAATCGTCAAACTCATGGCGGCAGGGAGTAGAGTGGTGGCTGCTAGGGGCTGGGAGGAGGGGGAAATGGCAGAGGTGATGGTCCAAGGGTACGGAGTTTCAGTTCTACAAGACAGAGAAGTTCTGGAGACTTACTGTCCAGCATAACGTTCATAGCTAACAGTACTGCACTGCATACTTGAACTCTGCTAAGAAGGCAGAATCTATGTTAAGTGCTCTTACCACACACATGCAAATAATAATAATAATAATAATAATAATAATAATAATAAAATAATAATAATAAAGGGGTTGCAGGAAACTTTGGGAAGAGATGGGTCTGTTTACAACCTTGAGGGCAGCGATGGTTTCACAGGTGTTTACTTACCCCCGAACTCATGGGGTTGTACACAGTAAATATATACAGTGTTTTATATGTCAATTGTGCCTCAATAAAATGGTTAAAAAGAGAAAGAGAGAGATTAGGCTAGAAAAAGACCATGACTTTCATCTTGCTTGCTCTCTCTCTCTGAGCCCTCCCTCTGGAGGAGGAGGCTTGGCATGGTGTGACCCACCTACTGGAGAGGCCAGCATGGTGAGGAATGGAGGCGACAGCCCGTGCAGAGTGGAGACACTCCGTGCGACCACCTAAAAGGAATGGAATTCTGCCAGCGACCACGTGAGCCGACTTGGGAAAGGACGCTCCCTTAGTCGGATCGTCAGAGGAGACCACAGCCCCAGCTGGCACGGTGCCTGAACCCAGTGGGAGACCCTGCAGCTCAAGGGTCCTGCCAGGCAGCACTCAGAGCTGCACAGAAACTGTGAGACAGCCGTTTCAAGCGGCCGGGTCTCAAGGTACCCTGCTACAAAGTAGTCACAGATACTGAGGGCTCCGGCATTAAAGATACAGTCAGCAAGGCTTCTTCAAGACTTGAAGGCTGGGATCATGAAAAACAAAATGAGATTCCAAACTGTGTTTTACAATTAATTGATAGCATTATGCATTTATTTTATTTGAATGATAACTTTTTTACACTGCATGCTTTTAGCGACATTCAAGTTTCTGAGGCAGTTTGCAGAGCTGTTTAAACTGGGTAAATTAATCAGAACCAGATCAGGGAGGTGATCGCTACCCCAAGGTCGGTGCATAAATCAATCTTCTATAACCAACAGAATTTATAAACAGTTTTCTACGGCAAACATTTTAACGAATATAGTTTCCTACAACCAACAGTCATCGTCTCAAAAAGTCAATAGTCCTTGGAGATATTAAAATAAATCCTTCATTATTATTTGTTCACTTAGTAAAATCTTAGATAGAATCTCAGTTTTATGATGACAGGGTACAAAATAAACAGATCTGACCTGAAATAAATGACAGCTCACATATCACTCCTGCACCTGCCTTATCTATGTAGTTAAGAGCAATTTGCTGACTTGGCGCTCCTGGCTCCTCTTAAAGTTCTGCTACAGAAGCTTGTGGTCTTTAGTCTCATCTTACTATTAATCAAGGCTGAATTACGGGTATTTGAGGCTTACGATGCTTAGCTGCAGAGGAAGGAATCTTTTGTAAATTATATAACTCCCCCATCCCTCAAAACATTATGAGAGTGAATATTTAACCGCGCTTGCCTTTAGCTATTTTGCCAAAGTCCAGAGTCACAGCCAGGGTAGGGCACAGGCGTTCGCTGACACCTACAAGAGCCAGGGAGAGCTTGCTAGGCCTTCTCCTGCAGGGCGGAGCACGCGTCTGACCCTGATACAGGCCAGCTGCTTTCTTTAGATTCCCTGAAAACACCTCTGGCCATTTGAGCCACAGAAGTTCAGAATGCTGAGGTCCACTCTTGAAGCACCCCAACAGGCAATCAGAGTATTTTTTATTATTGGAAGTAAGAAAGACACTTGGGCATCCAGCAAGCTTTTTTTTTTTTTTTTCCCCTTCCTAGTCAAAGAACTTAACTACAGGACTGCTTGGTTAAATGGTAAAGGCCTGATAATTCCCCAAAAAGGAGAATTGCTGGAAGTGGAGGCTGAGAGAGAAGGTGCATAGGACAGGAGGGCACCAATGAAGCCTGCTGCGCTGGACGTGAGGAGCAGGGCTGGGTCTACACCTCAGGCCTCAAGGTGTGGCCTCTGCTCCAGCATCAGCACCACCGCCTGCAAGCTTGCTGGGGAGGCAGCATCTCCAGCCCAGCCCAGACCTACTGAGGCACAGTCTGCCGGCTAACAAATTCCCACATGATCTGTATGCAAATCCAAGTTTGAAAAGCACTGACCTGTAACTAATCAAGGAACTGCTGAAACATCTTTGATCAAAAACAGGTGCAAAGTGATTTTTGTTTCCCTAAATTGAAATAATGGCTTGGAGGATTGGTAGTTGTTTTGCATATGTTCCTATCGATGGTTTGGGTTTTTTTTTTGGTTTGGTTTTATTTTTGTTTTGCATATGTTCATATTCATTTTTAGGTCCCTGTCTGTGTCCAGCCCAGGTAATTTCCAAAACCGATAAAAGAACACAGTCAGGAACCCTAACTGGTGACTAGGATAAGGCCAAGGTCAAATTTTGAGGTAAACTAAGTACTTGTAGAATGAACGCATTAAAGCATAAAGTGAGGTTGATTAAATTAAGACCTCATTTCTCACCTACATGGCACCAAACAAGACTACAATCTTTTGAAACATTTGACACAAATTTCTATTAATGTCTACAGAGTATGTACCGTCAATACATCATAAAGCATGCAGGTATTTAACTAAAACACCCAAGTCTTCTACAAATAAGAATGTCCACAGTGAATTGAATTTTTTCAATGTTAATTTTTATAACGAATTCACAGAGATGGTGTATTAGCAATCTATCGCTACTGTAACAAATGAACACAAATGGAGTGGCTGGAAACAGTACACACAACTATCTCAGTCTCTGGGGGTTGGGGATGTGAGCATGGCTTAGCCAGGCTCTCTGCTCAAGGTCTCTCACGAGATGCAATGAAAGGGTCAGCCAGCGCTGAGGTCTCACATGAAAACTCACGAGGGGCAGGATGTGCTTCCAAGCTCACTTACGGGGTTGTTGACTAGGATCCTGGCTAGCTGTGGACCAGAAGCTACCCTCAGCTCCTTGCCATGTGGGCCTCTCCAACAGGGCCACTCGTAACACAGACACTTGCTTCATCAAAGCCAGCGAGGGAGAGTGTCCGCTAGCAGAGAGAAGTTACAATCCTACGTAACATGTGATGGACATGATAGCCATCACTTTGCCGTGTTCTATTAATTATAATCGAGTTGCTAGGCCAACCCACGCTCAACGGCAGAAGATCACATACGCCATGAATACTACTAGTAGTATTCCCCACAGTAGGTGGGGATCACTGGGACCCTCTGAGAGTCTGTCTGCCACAGAGGGTACTATTAAACAAGGCCTAGCCTCACATCCTCGACCACACCACTTACACCTGACCCTCCTGGATGGAGCTGAGTGAGCCCGTTTATTGCCGCTCATCCCAGGGAGGCTGAAGGCTTACCTTATGGAAGCCAACCTTTTCCCACGACGGCATTGGAAATTTTCAGCGTGGGAGAGACTTGCAGAATTACTAACCCCCTTATTTAACCAAAAGGGGATATTGAGGCCTGGCTAGGGATCTTGCTTATGCTCAAGTTCAAGATCACACAGTTAATGAGCAGCGGCTTCTACTGTTCAGAATCTCAGTGCTGCTGGGCTGGCCTGGAGGGGAGAGAGCCATAAAGGAGACGGAATGTGCCTTGGGCTGCCTGCAAGTTGTCCACCTCCATAAAGACATTTTTATCTCCAAAAAGTTTCCTTCAAATGGAACATCTTGGTAAATAAGATTGTACACAAAGATAATGCTGGCAAGGCCCAGAGCTTTTCCCTAGAAGGCTGTGATGCTCACAGTCCCCTGCCAACAGCATAGGGCTGATTCAGGGGACAGGCTAGAGCCCAGAACATCCATCTTCTCTGGGATGCTAATTGGTGATCTTCTCCAGAAATCACAAATTACAGGTCTCTGGATGCGGTCTGGCTAGCAGGTGTGTTTTGTTTGGCCCACATAATAGTTACAAAATTTTGAATGTGTTGCCAACATTTTAAATTCATGAGTTTCATACATATACCTGGTTTTCTAGATTCTCTTGGAAAATCCAGCCAAACCAGGCCCACCTGGAGTATGCTGATTGGCTGGGCTGAGCAGTGGCTGCTCCCTGAAGGGGGCATGTGGTCTGAAATTCACCACGCTCCACAACTGGTCCCATTCACCATCTGGCCCCTCTGGACATGTGCAGTCACAAGCCCGTATCTATGGTAACTTCTGTTTTGCTCAGAGGTGCAGAAGAAGAAACTCAGCAAAGTCAAGGTTAAATACCTTGCTCGAGGTCTAACAAGGGCTGAGAGGCAGAACCAGGCCTAATATTCCACAGAGCCCTGACCACAGAGCACGTAGTCACACAGGTGAGACTGCAGAGAAGACCTATCTAGCTAGGACTGTCCAAATGATGTCAGAAATATAGTATAATATATAATATACATATTCTATAAATATTTATTGTATATACTATGTATCATATTATATGTTATTTATATTATATTAAATTATGGCAATTTATTAGGGTACCATAGCCTGAATCAAATTTTAAAATTTAGCTTTTAAAAATTTAAATCAGGGGCGCCTGGGTAGCTCAGTCGATTAAGTGTCTGCCTTCGGCTCAGGTCATGATCCCAGTGTCCTGGGATGGAGCCCTCCGAGCCCCACATCTCCCTGCTCAGCGGGGAGTCTGCTTCTCCCTCTCCCTCCCCTGCTCTCGTGCTCTCGCTCGCACTCTCTCTTCTCTCCCTCTCGATAAATAAAATCTTCAAAAAATTTATTTAAATAAAAATAAGAATTTAAATCAATTTAAAAATATTTTTATACAAGAAAAATTGGCCTTAGAGAGAAATCTGATTCAGCCCTTGTGTAGGGAGTACCAGGATCTGGCCACTTCCAGATTTCAGCTGATAGAAACTGCCATAGAAACCATCTTTCAATACCGAGGAATAAAAAGACGGTGGATTTGGGTGGTATTAAACCATAGACAGTAAAGGCCCGTGAGTCTTCTTTAAGCATTACTGGGTACAAAGCAACTGTACACAGAGAAGAATCTTAAAAACCTTTAAAAACTCACACAATGCCTCACCACTAATCCTTCCTACGAGACTGTTTACGTGCCAATATCCTGCCTGAAAGACAGAGATTCAGATAGCAGCTGCTCTTTGCAGTTAATATCAGGAACTACATGTTTTCTTAAATCTGTCTCTGTCAATACATTTCCTCTCTCTCATTTTTATTACACCTTTCGGGCATATTTGTCCGCCCTTAATGAAAGCTGACTTTTTTAACATATACCAAGAATTAGAAATTTCATTGATCCTTTCGCTACTACCAGTTAATCAATGACTAATTATAACAAATGCACCCCCAAAAGCAAATGAGTCACTCTTTTCATCACGCAACTAGGAAAAAGGCCTACACCAATCAGTCATGCCATTAATTAACACCTAATACTGTAACAATTTGTGCTCTCCTGGTGTGCCAAACCTGTTACTTTACAGGCAACCTCAAACGGCTCAAGGTGGAAAACAATGATAAATGGCTCTCAGCTTAATTCTTACAAAGCAACGTCTCATTTCCTAAATCTCGTCTGCTTTTTGGAAGATACTGGTTAAGAAGTCTGATGAGTAGGCCCCCCACCACTACAAGAGCACATCATTACACTGTAACAACACTGAACAGTTCAGTGTTTGGGCTCCTGTTAACTTCTCGGACTCGAAATCATACAGGAATTGGGACCGGAGGGTCCTCATGCCTCCATTTGACTGGAAAGCCACAGAAATGACTACAAAAGGAGTAAAGAGTAGTGTGTTGGCTTTCCTGGGTACGTCCAAGCTCCCAGCTTGTGCCATCAGCACCTAACAACATCCCCACGAGCTACTACATCGCATTTCCTTCAAGACTGGCCTCTTCTCCGGACGGCCCTGACTATGCCACCCTGGGCCCCAGTGCACCCAACCAGAGAGGACAAGACCGTGGGTCGGCGGGTCCCGTTAGCCTCCCAGGTGGACGCACCCACATCTGCAGTGCTCCGCAGGCCCTCCTTCCCTCCGCGGCCCCAGCCCTCTGGGTCAGGGCCCCACGGCTCCCCCCCGCCACCAGCAGGCTGGCCCCCTGCAATGCTCCCCACCCCCACTCTGACTCACCGCAGGCAATCGCTGCTGCTGTGACGTCCTAAGACCCCTGTCCGGATCGTCAAGCTCCCTTGAAGGGGCACTGCCCTCTAATCTCCACGAGGAAAGGCCCACGTTCACGATCCCATTCCAGTTGATCGTCATCCCTGGGTATCATCACTGGGTCACCGGCATGCGAGAGGCATTCAGTAAACATTCGGCGAAGGGATAAATGAAGAGGTCGAGGGATCCTCGTTATTCTGGTACGGAGGTCTAAAATGGAGTGCCAAACTTTTCCAGCTATACTGACGACTGTTCCCATTAGACTAGTGGCTCTCGGCCAGGGACGATTTTGACCCCCAGGGGATATCTGGTGTCTGGAGACATTTTGGGACGTGACACTGGGAGGGCAATGGTGCTTCTGGCACTAAGTGGACAGAGGCTAGGGATGCTGGACACAAGGTCCCCTATTACACAGGGCAGGCAGCCCCACATCAAGCGGTCCAGCCCATGATGTCAATGCAGAGATTTGAGAAACCCTACGCAAACATGCCACGGGTTCTCTCCAAAGGGACGCTTACGTGCTCCTCAAACACACGCCATGCTTTCCCACTCCTTCCTCCAGGGGCTGCTCCCATTCCACCTGCTCGCTGCTGAGACTCCAGCTCGCTGCTGAGACTCCAGCTCCCCTTCCCAGCCCAGCACACCCTCCCTCCCCCGCAAGCAGGTGCAACGCTTCCTTCTTCCCTCACTCAGCAAGTCTGTGCTGAGTACCCGCCACAGGACAGGCGCCACACTACTCACTGGACATTCAACAGTGAGCGAAGCCATAGGTCCCACTCCTTAAGACCCCACACAACAGTGGGGAGATGGATGATGAACAGGTCAACCACTAAGCGGACCACACGTTGTGCTCGTTACCACCGCAGAAAGACTCACAGCAATCAGGGACAGAGTGACTGGTGGGTGGGAGCTGGCACTGGACAGAGAGCCATGAGGCGACATGAGAGCCAGGCACAGAGCGGATGTGGGGACGCGCCCCAGGCAGAGGGCACAGCAAGGACCGGACCCCGCCGCCAGAGCCAAGTGTAAATGCAGGGCAGGGGACAGATCGGGCCGACACATATGGGCTTGAGGAAGACTTCAAGTCTCCATCTCCCAAAGCCCTCACCTGGTCCCAGAGCAGCCTAGACTCTGAAGCTCGCATGCCAGGCTCAAATCCCATTTCTACCCTTAACCAACCACATGACATGACCAGGTTAAGAACCAGATTCTTGACTTCTCGGGGTCTCAGTATCCTCATCCGTAAAGTAAGAGTAGCACAGCTACCTCAAGAAGGGTTGTTGTGAACACTGACTACGTGAACGCATGTAGAGCATCTGCACTCGGCACAGGGTAAGCAGTGAAGTGTGAGCTTCTATGATCATGACTGTTACTTAGGGTAACTCCCACGCTGTCTTAGCAGAGACAAAGCCACCAAAACCTTTCCCATTTCTTTTTTTTTTTTTTTTTAATTTATTATTTGCCCCAGGGGTACAGGCCTTTCCCATTTCTTTCATCCCCACAGCACACAGGGGGCGCAGAAAACACTGGATGGTACAGAGACGCGCACTCACATATACAATTACACGCTTTGATCCTGACATCCTCCCGTTCACATACTGGGGATACTGTTTCGGTTATAAAATGGCAAAGGTGGAGAGCTTTACAGCTGTCTGGAGGCTTCCTGGCTAAAGAGCAAATGCCAATGAAATGCAATTTTTGCAGTTTCTCCCAGGAGCCATCTGCACAGTGAATCACAATCTAAATGTCTTCAGCAATACCCCTCGTCTCCTCCGAGGACTAATCTTATTTTAGGGGTTAAAAACAACAACAACAAAACCACAACAGTAGCCAAACAATTCTCATCACTTTGGGACTCTTTCTGGTTCAATGATCCAAATGTCCCAACGATAAAGCTGCCAGATCTTACGCTCCTTGTAACAGTGCCATTCGTGAGCGGCCGCCCAGGGCTGGGGGGAGGGGAGGGGGAGGCAGGTGGTGGTGCAGCTAAGGGGCGCCAGGCTACTTTCTGGGGTAATGAAAATGTCCTAAAAGCGACTGTGGTGACGGTTGCCCAACTCTGTGAACAGACTAAGGGCCACTGAATTGTACACTGTAGAAGGGTGAATTGTGTGGTATGTGAGGCTGTTGAACAAAGAATAGTGCCCTTCGGGGCCCCCTCCTCCCCCCAAATAATTACCTGTGACAGCGACAGCCTCAGAGTCTCCATACTGCTTTTCCTAAGTAGCAAACGGAATTCATCCAACCTCTCTTTTCTTTGCCTAAACGCATCCAAAGGTGGTTTGTGAGATGCACAAAAGCTTCTGAGTCAGAGCTTGGCGGCCACACTTGCCATTCGGGGATAAAGGACCTGCCAAAATCTTTATCTGCAGCCCTTCAGAGGAGTGAAAAGGCAGACGGGCCGGGGCTCCTTGGCCAGGTGGCTTTCAGCATCACCGGCGTTGCCCGATGCTATTCTAGGCAACAGCTACAGGGGGAAAAAGACCTTTCCTGAACCTCTCTCGATTTTCCAAAGCCCATCTCCATTTCGGGCTTGCCTTTTTTGGGTGGATGTTTGCTATGACTCGTTTCCTACCATTACCCATGTCCCCCTGCCAAGAGAGCAGACGGCTGCTGGCCCACATGGTGCTTCGGGGAGAAGAGGAAGAAGGTGCCGTCTCTGGGCAGAGGTGCCCTGCAGGTACTAGGCTGGGCAAACAGAGGCCCTGGATGTGAGGAAAAGGCACCCCCTCCTCAGGGCGCATGCGGCCCAAAGAGGGCACCCACCCGGTAACAAGAACGTCCTTTCACAGACACCTCTGAGCAGTGCATGAACCCCACGGGGATTTGCAAGGGATCCTACTGATTGATCCGATACCTTGGTTTCTGTTTGGTTTTGTCCAGAGGCTTCATGGTGGAAGCAATGGGTTAGAGGCAGATACCGAAACGTAATCACATTTACTCATTTCTTTCTATAACAAATGGCCACTGAGTGGCAACCACTGCCAGACACTGTCCAAGGTGTGGGCTTCCTGCCCTCTAGGAATTTATGGTCTAGAGTCATGAAAAGGCATAAAAGTCACAGGAATAAATACACAACTCTAAGTTGTAATAAGTGTCGCAAAGGAAAAGAATGAGCGAAGGGGAGTAACAGGGGCCTAACTGCGAACGGGAGAATGAGCAGGGGTTTCTTCTAAAATGCTACCTGAAGAATGACAGACTAGAGAGAGAGAAAGACAGGGACAGACAAAAGCCACATCAAGGGATGACGGGCCCAATTTTTCCCAAAGAGATGACTCTGAACGCTGTCCAGGGAATGGACCAGGGGGCAAGAGTGGACACGGAAGGCTGCTGAGACTGTCCAGGTGAGAGGCAGGTGCCTGGGGGTCACAGCAGTGGGAGCTGGGAAGGGAACAGGTGGACAAAACCAAGGTGAGCTCTGGAGGTTGAAGCGAGGTGGCTGCGGAAAGAAGGGGAGGAGAGGTCAAGGGTTGCCTCCTAGGCTTCTGACTGAACAGGACTTGGGGGAAGACAGGAGAAGGAGCAGACTGAGGAGGAGATGAAGAGTTCCATCCTATTCCAGTATGTTCTGGTGGAGAGGCCAAAGGGCCAGGAGCCAGAAGAGCTGCGCTCCCTTCCTGGCCCTCCCACTTCCTAGTTTAGACCTGACCTCACCCACGTGTCTCGGCACCCTCATGTGAATGAAGCCATCATCATTACCATGGCTGCATCTTTCTTTATATAATTTTTTTTATTATGCTTTGTTAGTCACCTTGCAGTACATCATTAGTTTTTGAGGCAGTGTTCTACGATTCATTGTTTGCATATAACACCCAGTGGTCCATGCAATACGTGCCCTCCTTAATACCCGCCACCGGGCTCACCCATCTCCCTACCCTCCTCCCCTCTACAGCCCTGTTTGTTTCTTGGAGTCCACAGTCTCTCATGGTTCATCTCCCCATCTGATTTCCCCCCCTTCATTTTTCCCTTCCTTCTCCTAATGTCCTCTGTGCTATTCTTTATGTTCCACAAATAAGTGAAACCACATGATAACTGACTTTCTCTGCTTGACTTACTTCACTTAGCATCATCTCCTCCAGTCCCGTCCATGTTGATGCAAAGGCTGGATACTCATCCTTTCTGAAGGCTGAGTAATAGTCCATTGTACTTAGCCCAAAGACACAGATGTAGTGAAAAGAAGGGGCCCATGCACCCCAATGTTCCCAGTAGCCATGTCCACAATAGCCAAACTGTGGAAGGAGCCAAGATGCCCTTCAACAGACGAATGGATAAAAAAGATGTGGCTCATATACACAATGAAATATTACTCAGCCAACAGAAAGGATGAATACCCAACATCTGCATCAACATGGACGGAACTGGACGAAAATGAGGAAGGACCTCCAGCATTAGCGTGACTAGGTTTTTTTCTTTTTCTTTTAAACAAGGGTACATGGCGACTTTGGGCCTTCTTTCACTCAACAATTACTTCCTGACTGTCTGGCTACATATCAGACCTGGTCCTGAGAGTGCCTGATAGTGGTTCTCCGGCTCCTGGAGGCTCCAGTTGCCAGGGCCCCATGCTATCGCCTGTAACTAACTGGGAGGGTTTGGCAAAGTGAAAAATCCTATGCTTCACAAATATAAAAGGCTGCCAGTTAGTCCTGTCTGTGAAAGAGACACTCTCTTAACAAACCTCCAGATCTACCAACACTCTCCATGCCCTCAGCAGAGGCACGGACTGTCGCCCGCGGTCCCTCCGGGGTTCTGTTCTGTGCACCCATCAGTTGAAGTCCCGAACCTGTTCATGCTAGCGCTTATTTTTAAATCAGTCAATTAAACATGTAAACCAGAGAAATATGAATTGTAAAAAGGGCTCCTTCCGATAAAACTAAGACAGATGCTTCAGGAAGACTCAATAAAAGGCAAGCTGGTGAAAATAAAGTACTATTGAATTAGGTGTTGTGGAGACAAGCGTAAAAGATTAGAGTGAAAAGCAAGTATAAACCTAGAATTCTTTTCTCAGAGCGCTTTCCAAGTGATTTTTTAACTGACGACTACATTGGAAAAAACCCAAACTGGAAAAGATTCATCATGGGTGTTGTTTATGCAAGAAAGGCTCCACGGCAGGTCCATCTGTAAACCCAATACTCCAAGACAAGTCCTTGGCCCGACCTCAAAGGAATGGTAAATGAATGTACATTTATAGTTTACATTAAAAGGAAATATTAAAATAATGTACAATTTTTTCTAATTCCCTTCTTTGGCTAATTTTTTTCTATTCACTGACCAACTATTAGGTTTCTACTGTAGTAAAAGAAAAAAAATTTTTTTCCTAGTAATTAGACCCTTACCCCACACCACACATAAAAGTTAATTCAATATGGACCTAGACCTAAATGTGTAAGCTTAGACTAGAATACTCTTAGAAGAAACACAGAAGTCAATCTTCACAATTTGTGGTTAGGCAAAGGTTTCTTAAGACATCAAAAGTACAAGTGACAAAAGAAAAAGGTGATAATTTGGACTTCATCAAAATGAAAAATTCTGGTGCTGCACAGGATATTATCAAGCAAGGGAAACGAGAATCCACAGAACGGGAGAAAATATTTGCAAACCATGGATTTGATAAGGAATCAGTATCCAGTATATATAAAGAACTCTAACAACTCAATAAAAATACAATCTAATTAGAAATGGGGAAAAGGGGGGGTGCCTGGGTGGCTCAGTGGGTTAAAGCCTCTGCCTTCGGTTCAGGTCCTGATCTCAGGGTCCTGGGATGGAGCCCCACATTGGGCTCTCTGCTCAGCAGGGAGCCTGCTTCCTCCTCTTTCTGCCTGCATCTCTGCCTACTTGCAATCTCTCTCTCTGTCAAATAAGTAAATAAAATCTTTAAAAAAAAGAAAAAAGAAATGGGGCAAAGGATCTGAAAAGATATTTCTTCAAAGGGCCAGTCAGCACATGAAAAGATGTTCAATTTCATTAGCCTTTAAGAAAATGCAAATCAATACCACAATGACATACCAATTCACACCCATAAGGCTGGTTATAATAAAAAAGACAGGTGATGACAAGTGATAAGTGTTGGTGGGGATATAGAGAAACATGGATCCCTATACCTGAGTGGTGGTAAAATGGTGCAGCTGCTTTGGAAAACAGTTTGGAAGTTCCTCAAAATGTCAAACGTAGTTACTTGTATGACCCAGCAATTCCAATCTTAGGTACCTACCCAAGAGAAATGAAATATATATCCACGCAAAGATTTGTATGTGGATTTCCATATCAGCTTTATTCTTAACAGCCAGTGTCCAAATTGGGGAAGGTCTGCCAATATCCAAATGTGCACCAATGGGAGAATGAATGAACAAGATGTGGTTTCCCATACAATGGAATACCATTCAGTAAAAAGGAACAGAGTGCGCCTATCTGCTACAACAGAAGAGAATCTTGAAAAGATGATGATGCTAAGGGAAAGACGCCAGTCACAAAAGACCACAGATTATATGATTCCGTTTATATGAAATGTCCAGAAAAGACAAAGCCATGGAGGTAAATTAGTAGTTGCCTGTGTAGGGAGTGGAGACAGAACAGGCTGGAAATGGGCACAAAGTTTCTTTTTGAGGGAGACATAAAGGTTCTAAAATCCCAACACTATACCACTCTGCAAATTCATGAAAAATCATTGAACTGTGAACTTAAAATGAGTGAATGTCAATGGTACCTCGATAGTTATAAAATATAGAAAGGCAAAAAAAGGCACTCAGAAATAAAAGTTGTCTCTTAGAAATGTTACGACAGGAACGTTTTACACACTAATTTTGACTGATGATGATAATGAGGCGGGGATAAATATCAAAATTCTTGCTTTAGTCACAGAAGCCCTTCTCAAGTAAGAGATAACTGGTTTGGCCTAAATGTGCAGCATAATTAAAAGCATTTATTTCATTTTCATTTTCTTCACTGATCTGTTAGAATTTTTCAAACTATAGTATTTTCAACCCCATTCAGACCTGGATAGACATTTCCAGGTCTACTGTTTCTAGAAGAGTTCTTAGGTGAGACCTGGAAGAGACAGGGCAAGTTAGTTAGTTAGTTAGTTAGGAGACTCCATTTATATTCTGCCACGTGAGAGGGTTTCCAGAGGGGACCGAGAAATATTCAGGATTGGTGAATAGGGTCAGCTCCTCTGAAACAGCTGCAGAGACTGAAAATGTCCAGGGAAATGATCTTTTTAAGAAAAACACCAAAAAGTCCTATTCTTTTTTTTTTTTTTAAGATTTTATTTATTTATTTCACAGAGGGAGAGAGATCACAAGGAGGCAGAGAGGCAGGCAGAGAGAGAGGGGGAAGCAGGCTCCCCGCTGAGCAGGGAGCCCAATACGGGCCTCGATCCCAGGACCCTGAGATCATGACCTGAGCCGAAAGCAGAGGCTTTAACCCACTGAGCCACCCAGGTGCCCCCAAAAGTCCTATTCTTTAAGGGGGAAAACATTCTGGTGGTAAAATGAAACTGGAGAAAAGAACAGTTTAGGATCTGAAAACAAAAAAAAGGGTAATTTCTGAAACCTATTTTACCTTGGTATTTCTCCTTTTAGAGAATTTCTTCAAAACAGATGTTGTCAACTTTTTAGAAAAACAATTATTTGCTGGAAGAAAGTAGTCTTGATTAGGATATGTGTCAAGGAAATATAATTATCAATTTGCATAATTAAAATGAATATCTGAACATGCCTAAGGAATGTGAACCCTCTCAAATGAGACAAGTACAGCTTACTCTGTATAAACATCCGCTGCCGGAGCCTCGAAGGTGGTGTTAACAGGGAATGGGTGACTGAAGCCAAGTTTCGCGGACAACAATGACGAAGTGCACACAGTCCTGCCACTGCTCTCAGTCACCAGGGGGCACATGGTCTTAGAGTGCTTTCCACCCACTGGATGGTTGTGTGCCCCCCAAATTCTTATATCGAAACCGAAACCCCAATGTGCTGATACGTGGAGGTGGTGAGGCCAGGAGGGCTTCGTGATGAGATCAACTAATGCCTTGTACAAGAGACCCGAGTGCTCACTCCCCGCTCCCACGGCGGGAGGGCACAGACAGAAGACCGCCGTCCATGGACCAGGCAGGTTTGTCCTACATATGCCTGCTGCCGGGGCCGTGATCTTGGACGTCCAGCCTCCAGAACCGTGAGAAGTGTGTGTGGTCTGTAACGCACTGGACCCTCGACAAGCAGCTCTCAAAAGTGCCAGCAATGCCTGCAGGAGACGAACCCTCAGCGAAAACTAGGTGAGGGCAGCAGAGGCACCTTGGCGGTGGACTAGGGCTTCAGCACCCAGGGACATGAACCTGCCAGACTAGGTGCTCTAAGCCCGACCCACCAAGGCAGGGCCTCTAAAAGCCCGGCAGTAAACGGCCCATAGGGCGCATGTGGATGCTCAGCCCAGAAAGGAGACCCGGCATGGGCCCCACTGCTGATGGAAGCCCAAGGTCATCTACCCTCCTCCTATCCCAGCAGGGTAAGCGCCCTGTCCTTTTATCTTCCCAGTCCCTCTTGCCACCTCCCTGTTTTTGTCCAGGTCAATGACTCTCTTATTCTCTGGACCCCCGGCAGACCTGCGGCAACTCCAGGGGCTTAAGAAGTTTTGACCCCTCTGTCTCCCTCCCCATAATCTCCATCGGAAGCCCTCCCCACAACCACAGGCACCTCCAGCTACCATAAATAAATGCACCCAAAGTGAACAATGCGGGGCTATGGAAATGTAGCTTCAAGACAAGTTCTTGGGCTCCACTTGCAGATCGCACCCCACGTTCCTCATATGTAGAGATTCTTTTGCTGTCACTGCCGCAGCTAGACCATTCTTTCCAAAGTGGAAATTGATCAGGGTCCTTGTTCCCCCACACATGCACCTTAAAACTCTTCAATGCTCTCCGGTAGAGACAACACTCCTCAATTAACTCCCCCCCTCCCACCGTCCCCACCACCATCTTCCATTCTCAGAAAACATCACACACCCCCCATTCTTCCCTTTCCCAAGCCACCCTGCTGCAGACTTTTACACGTGCCACCCAAGGTCCACAATGCTCTTTCCTCCCTTCCTGGCCTCGTTAACTCACACTCATCCCTCACCATCAGATAACACACCCCTTCCTCAGGGGAGCTGCTCTGCATATGCAGCAACAGAAGGTATGCAACAGAACACTGGCCAGGAGAAACAGTAAACTAGAGCTACTTAGAGCAATACAGATAAATCAGAAAAACCTCATGTTGGGGAGGAGGAGAGTCCTATTAAAATATTTAGAAAATGGGCACTACTGCAGACTGCATTTTCCAAAATCTGCCACAGCTATATTTCTGGCCCCCCACGTGCTCTTCCAGAACCTTGCCACTCCCCACCAAGAGCTGCAGAGAGGGAAAAGAACAAGGTTTTAGTGCCGAGACCTTGAGGAGGAACCTGCTTTTTAAATTAGGCTAGCCAGGGAAAAGTCTGACCCCAGAAGTGACCGAACTTTAAGTGGGGTTGGAAGGTCGAGAAAAGGCCAGGCCCTACCAGCCCGGCGATTAGCTATGGGAGCTGGGGGGGGAAAAGGGCCTTGGAGAAAAACCAGGACAGCAGGAGAATGGGGCAAAGGGCAGACTGACAAGCAGGAAGCAAGAAAGCTGAGCAGGAACCCGATGGTGCGGGGGCATCTGGGGTGACGTC
>LNAC01000023.1:2622587-2676845 GCA_002007465.1 Ailurus styani | reverse complement strand
GCGGCTTACAAAACTGGTGAGTTCTGGGAGGGAACCTTGACCCCAGGCAGCAGCAAAAAACCAGAGGGCCGAGAAACCAGGAACGTGCCTCCCTCTTGACTTAGGGCTCCGGGGTGAACATTCATTTAGCACCTAGCCTGAGTCGGGCCCTGGGTCGGAAACATCCTTGGAAGCAGTTCACGCTTCTTCAGGAGGTCTTTAAAAAAAAGAAACCCCGCCACGTTCTTACGACGAGGCAGACTAAGTCCAAACCCCAAGCACTTCACTCTGCCCTCCCGATGGGCACAGGGCACATTCTGGTGGGTGACCCCTACTGCCGCAAGTAAGCGGGCCTGGGGAGCATGAAACACACCCCGGGGGGCCGCATCTCCCAGCAGCCAGCGCCTCCGAGCGCCACGCGCGAGATCACGGCTGGGATTCCCCGCGGGCAGGTGGGGAAACTGAGGCCGAGCCCTGCTGAGTACCGTGGCCAGGACAGGGCGGACAGCGAGTCTAACCAAGCAGCCCACGCTCCACGGAAGCACGCTCTGCTGCCTTCCTCTCTCTCTCTTCTCCTCGGTCAGGGACCCTCGGTCAAGGCCGGCGAGGCCCCACCGCCCGGACGCCCGCCTCTCAGCAGCGCCCCTCGAAGCCCCACGCGCGGCCGGGGAGGCCGCTCTTGTGGTCCCCAGTCCCCCCGCCCCGGTGCAGCCCCCGAAGCGGTCCGGCTGGAGGCGCGCGCCCCCACACCGACGGTTCCCCCCCGACGGAAGGTTCCGCAGCCCTGGCAGTCCTCCCCTCCGCGGGCGAAAGGCCGGCAGTACCTGAGGGAAACGCGTCCAGGGTCCGGCCCCTGGCTCGGCAGAAAACGCCCCCCGCCTCCGCGGCCGACATGGCGAGCGAGTTTCTGGCGTCCGTGGCACGGAGCGGCTGGACGCCACGCACCCCAACGGCCGGGCCGGTCCTGCCCCGCTCGGGGCGGCGCCCTCTGCTCAGGGCGGGGCGGCAGGGCCGGCGCGCGGAGCTCGGCCGCTCGGGGCGCCGCTAGTGCTGCCTGAGCGGGGCGGAAGCGCGAGCGGCCCCTCTGGGATCGATTGGGGCGCCTGGCCAGTGGAGGCGCCTGGCCTGGGACTGGCGCGCGTCCGCAGGGTGGGCGCTCGGGGGCTCAGGCGGGCGGAGGCCGGGGGGTCGTTTCTTTCCTCTCGGGTGGCCTCGCCAGGCCCCGCGAGTGAAAATACAGGACGCGCCGTTAGGCTGGAATGTCTGATAAACAACGAATGTTCAGTATAAGTATAGCCCATGCAATATTTGGGAGATACTTACACTAGAAGGTTTGCCTTGTTTGCCTGAAATTCCACTGTCCCTGGGCTCCTGTATTTCAACCGACAACCACCCTCGCTTGAGGTCAGAAGAACTGGGCCTTGCCTCAGGACAGTCCTACAAGCCACCAACGGGGATCTAGGACAACGGATGATGAGGCATTTTCATCATCGTCCTGTTACTGTCATCATCGCTCCCCTAATCTGCGCACCAGCGCAAGGAGATGGTGCTGTCAACAGCTGCGTTTGTCAGAAGGGGAAACGGACGATGCTCAGAGACGTGGAGCAGTTTGCACAAGGGGACTGCCAAGGCTTGAAGTTGCCACCAACCCAAACTGGGATCTGTCCAGAAAAAAGGAAAAAATTAAATAAAGCCATTGCGCTACACTGCTTTAGGCCAGTGTGTGTCAAAGTTGTTAAAAACACAAATTCCAGGAGTTGCACCCACTGAACCCAAATCTCTGTTTTTAAAACTCCTTAAGGAGTTCTTTTGATCTGCCAAGTTTGGGAAATTCTCAACTAGATGCCTATATCCAGGAGACTGCCTCTAGTCTTGGCCAAGAGTTCTGATAACGAACGGTTTAGTCCCCAAAGAGTATTAGGCATTATTACCATCATCACAATTAATCACCGTATCCCTATTCCCTGCATATGATCTGGCCCAGGGGAGGATTCCCAGGAAACATTCAAGAGGGAATGACAAAATGAGAATTAAAAGTCCCCTGCGAGGGGCGCCTGGGTGGCTCAGTCCTTAGACGTCAGGGTCCTGGGATAGAGCCTCACGTGGTGCTCCCTGCTTCGCGGGGAGCCTGCTTCACCCTCTCCCACTCCCCCTGCTTGTGTTCCCCCTCTCGCTGTGTCTCTATTAAATAAATAAAAATCTTAAAAAAATAAAAAGCCCCCTGCGAATCCCCGCCCCCGCCTACCTCTCACCCAGTAACTGTCCCCTTTCAATTCCTTAAACATGCAAATCCAGTTCCCTTTTTGCACAAGTGGTTCTTTCTCCTTAGGAGGCATGTGTCCATTTAAACATCAAAGCCTCTGCTTAATCACACTTCTGAGGGGAGGCTTTACCCTCCACACTTGGACACACTCTTCCTATCTAAACTAGGTCTCCTCGTTCTTTTTATAATACTCTGTTCTTGTCTCTTATAGGTAGCCCTTTGCACAGTTGGTGCTATCACCACACATGATCGTTATTTACAGATGTACTTGTTTGTTTCAGGTGCCATTACTTATTCCCTGATGTCTTTCCCAGCTCAACTGTTAAGGTACACGAGGGTGGTTACCTTGACTTGCTCACCAGGCAGGATGCTTAAGGCATAGGCACTATGATGGCTGCTGCATGAATAAATGGATTATGAGGGTGCCTGGGTGGCTCGCTGGGTTAAACTTCTGCCTTCAGCTCAGGTCATGATCTCAGGGTCCTGGGATCAAGCCTCGAATCTAAATCTCTGCTCAGCGGAGGGCCTGCTTCCCTCTCTTTCTCTGCCTGCCTATCTGCCTACTTGGGATCTCTCTCTGTGTCAAATAAATAAATAAAAATCTTTTTAAAATAAATTATGAATATCTTGATAATATAACCCTGATTTGAACCTGGCCAGTGGTTGGGGATAACTCTATTGGTAGTGATGATGAGTAACTTCAGAACTACATAGGAATTACTGAATGAAAATAATGGCTGCAACCAAACCTGACCACCACTGGGTCCCAGCAGTCTCTTAGCCTCATTGCCTGTCCCATCGTCCCCTGTCACCATACAGATTGATGGTTCCACTCTCTTCTGACCCTACTCTTCCAGCTCATACCCTCTTCCGTGCAGCTGTCTGCCTGGCAGCATAAGAAGAGCATATTCTCGGGCAGCAGGACATGCTCTGCTGGACCTCTTCGGTCCATTTCCCTTCTGTGCAACCTTGAGCAAGTCACGTAATCTTTCTGAGCTTTAGCATCTTTATTTAAAAAGATAATCATAGCACCAACTTCATTTGCTTTTGTGAGAAGTCAACGAAGCTCTGGATAGTTTCTGGAACATATGATGTGCCTGGTACCTGTTTTTCTGAGTCAATATTGTTATTATTGTTGTCAGACTATCCCTCCAACTCATTCTTTTCTAGTCAAAATTCTCTGTTTTCAAGATTAGGTGTTCTATCAGTCAGGTATCATGTCCTAAGAAATAACCAAAAATCTGTTCAAATTAGCTCAATCAAACAAGGAATCCATTGGCATATATAAATTAAAAACCCTAAGCAGTTAGTGTCAGGTAAGGCTTGATCAAGCTGCTCATAGGATGTTATAAGAATCCAGCTTTCTCCATTTATCCTCTCTGCCTTTTGTAATTTTGGCTTCACCTTCAGTCTCCATGTAGAGGACTCCATCCCATCACTTGAAAGCTCCAGGCTCCCCCTTTACAGGAGCAGAATGGCTACAACATTTCTAGACCATACCCTCATGAGATACCATCTAGAGAGGAGAGGGAGTGCTATCAATATCACTCAAACCACGTGTCTGAGGACGAGGAACACAGTTCTCTTAAAATGAGATCTGGATGGCCTGATTGTCCTGAGAAAGGGGAAATGGCTAATTTTTTAAAAGAGCCAATAGAGAATCCACTGTATTCCCCATGCACAGGTAAGGGCTGGGAGTGAGAGAGGGGAGAACATATCAGCCAGTGGCTACCATGCCTCCTCCCCACCCTTGAAAAATTCCCCCTTTCCTTCTATAGTACCCCTTGTAACACCTAGAATACCAGTTGCTGTACTGGGCTCTATTGTAGGCTCACTCCATGAAGCAAGCAGAACAATTTGTCTTAACATTCAAAGGCCCTGTGCTGCTGAGCTTTTATTGTTCTTCCATCTACTTTTTAGAGGTCTTCCATCTCCTCCTCCCTGTCAGGCTGTGAGCTTTCCCTTCTCTCTGTTTCTGGAATCTGCCTGTGGCAAGTTTTCACTCTACCTCCTTCTCTTGTTTCTTGTCTACCCAGGTTTGGGAAAACAGATGACAAATGTTGTTAGGATTAAGAGCCCAGTTGGCTTACAGATTTGAGCCAGTAGGCTTGGCATAAGAGCCGAATGCCTCATTTAGAGTAAAGTGCCTGGGCTTGACTTTAGTGGATGTAGATCATTCCTGGTTAGAATTGGTTGGCCCCCAGTGCCAAGATATTTGGTCAAACATTATTCTGCATGTTTCTGTGCAAGTGTTCTTTAGATGAGATTTGTATTTAAATTGGTGGACTTTGAAGAGACCACATCGGCCTTCGCAATGTGGGTGGGCCTCGTCAAATCAGTTGAAGATCTGAAGAGAACTAAAGAGTGATTCCTCAAGCATGAGGGTATTCAGCCAGCAGATGGCCTTTGGATTTCAACTGCAGCATTGGCTCTTCCTGGCTTTCCAGCCTGCTGGCTCACCTTCCAGATTTTGGACTTGCCAGCCCCCATAACTGTGTGAGCCAATGCCTTAAAATAAATCTCTTTCTCTACATCTACACATTCTTGCTTCTGTTCCTCTGGAGAACCCTGACTCACACAGATTGTCAGAGGTCTTTTTTGGAAGTGTTAAAGTCCCAGAGTGAGGCTCTAATTCAGGTTGGTATCATCATTCTAGAAGGAAGAAGCACATTTGCAGGACATTTGAGATACGTGGAAATGTGAGACACAATATAATGACTCAGCAATGTGCGCGCCAGGTACCCGTCACCTTTACCCACTCCTTTCCTGCACTTCTTCAGGTGGGACTCAGGAATGATGGACTAAGGGATGGGGTTAAGGTGAACAGCAATCCATGGGGATGTCAACTTTATACACTTGATTGTTCTTTAAAAACTGAAAATAAGTAGCCTGGACCTGGTCGACATACCATGTGTCCTTCAGACCCCCAAAGTCAGTGTAATGTTGTTGTTGTTGTTTTTAATTTATTGACCTCACTGATATTGTCATAAGCTTGGTATTAACAGGAGTTGCACAAATTCTCCCTTTTCAAGATATTAGAGAATTTCTGAAATGTTTCAGGTGTACCTGTATTCTCCAGCATAAAAAATTAAACCACATCCTTGAAACCTTTTAGACATCATTACAACTCTCTTGGGTGAGCCACATAGCTTGTAGATTATGTTTTCATTAGCAGAAAGAAAATATAACCATTATGTATGTTACCATGTATACTGATCATTTATGAGTGTCTGCCAGGTCTTTACACACAGTCTCTCCTGTTATCCCTCAAGCAAAATAAAGTTTCACCTCATTTTAAAAATGAGACAATGGAACCTCAAGGAAGCCAAGTAATGTGCCCGGAGTCATCCTACCATTTACCAAAATAGCAAAGCCTACACACACCCCCTTCATCCTCTTGCTGCCAATCATGGTCAATTTCCATGTCCGTTTGGTGCCGATCCTCCTGGCTGCCTACCATCTGGCTCAAAGAGTCTCTTCAGTCTTTGACAACTTGTCCCCGTTGCACACAATCTTTTACCCTGTTCAGTCACGTGAACTGAATGTGAGCTCATTCTACTTAGCACCTCTGTGACCTTAGGCAAGTAACTTAACCTCTCTGAGCCATGTGTTCCTCCCCTGTGCAGTGAGTGTAATCACGTTCACCTGCAGAATTGTTGGCAGGAACAGAGCATATTTAAAGTATGTCTCACGGCACAGAATAATTGCTCAATAAATAGTTTGTTCTTATCGTGGGTCCTTACTCTCTCAGATATGCTCCTGAAGCCTTCCCAGCATGGCAGGGCACTTGGTGGGGGGTGGTTCCTGTGCACTGAAGTGGGGCTTCCTGACATGTGGAACCCGGAATGAAGAATTGGAGTTCAAGCACCAACCCCAGGGAAATCTCATGCTGGTAGAGGTCCTGTCATGTACGCTATTTCTTCAAATCGAGCTGGCCATTACAGTAGCCGCTAGGCACATGTGACTACTTCCATTAATCAAAATTAAATAACATTTCCATGACAGTTTTGCAGGTACACAAGGCACATTTCAAGCGCTCAGTAGCCACATGTGACCAAGACACGCTGTTCAATCTGAATTTCCAATAAAGTATGTCCCAGCATCCTTACAAGAAAAAGTCACATGTCATTTCTCTGAATTCACATTGAACTGGGCATCGTAACTGCCTAGGGCTAGGAGAACACAGATATGGAGCGTTCCCATCATTGTAGAAATTTCTAGAGGACAACATGGCTTTAGAACCTTCAGGAGGGACCCTAAGCCGATGAACCCTATCCCATCCCTTGTGTTTTCTGTCCACCTGACATGATGGACATGCAGAACATGAACAGCCGGAAGTGTCCCGAACTACTATAATAAAGCTCTTGGCCTTTGAAGCAGCTAATACTAATTACTCCAGTTTTTTTTTCATCCGAACACTTGAATTTAATTTCCTCATTTGAACTTTTGTTCTTCCACTTTCTTTCTTTTTTTTTTTTTTAATCTTCCCTACATTGCTTAACACCCCTTGTAAATAATTTTCTGGCATGATCATAGGGGCTTACTCTTCCTTTCCAATCTTCGTTTTATTCAACCGTATTGTGAACTAGCCTCCTGAACCATTTAAATATTTTGCAATTACCCGGTGCCATGAAAAATCCTTTTTTCCCTTTTTCAGCAAGAATTAGTGTTCTCCTGGGCCTCTGGGTAGCTCAGTGGGTTAAGCGTCTGCCTTTGGCTCACATATTGATCCAAGGTCCTGGGGTGGAATCCTGCTTGGGCTCCCCGCTCTGCAGGGAGTCTGCTTCTCCCTCTGCCCCTCCTCCCACTCATTACCTAAATCTCTCTCAAATACATAAATAAAATCTTAAATAAAAGAATTACTGTTCTGAAAGTCCCAATCCTTGCTACTCAATGATCTAGTGAGCATACAATCTGTTCTCCTTGCAGGGTTGGCAGATGTCATCAAAACAGTGTGACTGCCAGTTGACCCCATGAGCTGGACCCGAGCACTTGGAGGCTCCTCACCTGCTCCCCTGTCCTTGGAATGCGGGTTCTGCTTGTCTTTGCTGCTCTCACAGGCTGCTCCAAGAACACAGCCTGGAGACAGTGATGTGGTGTTGGAACACCGGCAGCATGTACATGCTGACCCCAGTTAAGGCTTGTTCATAAACCTTCAAGATTTGGCAAGTGGGGGGCGCCTGGATGGTTCAGTGGGTTAAGCCTCTGCCTTCGGTGCCGGTCATGATCTCAGGGTCCTGGGATGGAGCCCCGCATGGGGCTCTCTGCTCGGCGGGGAGCCTGCTTCCCTCTCTTCTGTGCCTGCCTCTCTACCTACTTGTGATCTCTCGCTCTCTGTGTAAAATAAATAAATAAAATCTTAAAAAAAAAAAAAGATTTGGCAAGAGGGTGTAGACACCCATTCATCTTGCCACCCAAGACAAGCCTTAAATGGAAATTCCCTCTGCTTATGAAAATTTCCACATACTGACCTGGACTGGCCTGCCTTATTTTCCCGTCTCTCTCTGCCCTCTGAGAATAGTGGCCCGTTTAAGATTACACCCAGGAAGCTCCCAAGAGGATTGGGAACCGACACAGAACTGTAAACTCCCCGAGCCGTGTATGTATCTCCAGTGGAGTAAACCAAGTACCCAGAACGGGACCTAACACACAGGAAGCCTTCAATCGATACGTGTTGAATCGAATCAAACCTGCTTCGCAATTAAACTTACGAACGTTGACAGACCTGAAGGCAGATTTCAGATTGTGTTATTTCTCCATGTGCCTTAGTTTTGGGCCGGTTGGTAGAGAGTGACAACGATAACAACAGCACAACTCTACCTACTTCAACCCCGGGCACTTTTCTTTAATTTATCATGTGTCCATGCAAAGTCACTGCAAGTCTGTTCCTGGTTCTCTCTGGATAACATTTCTGCCACTGGAGGCTCAAGACCAAGTGAAAAGTCATCAGAAAACACTGTAGACACCTGTCCCTTCCTCTGCATTCGTTTTGTTTTGCCGCCTTCATCCTGCCGGGCACTGTTGGGATGAATAGAATCCTGTGTGTGCCAATGTCTGTTGTAACAATACTGTTTCCCACTGACTATACGTGAGTCTGAATCTGACAGCACCAGTCCTTTGATTCCCAAACTTGCCCTGAATTGTCTGATTGCGTAAGTCTTGAAAGTGTCCCAAGTGGGACACTTGGGTGGCTCAGTCGGTTAAGTGTCCGACTCTTGATTTCCGCTTGGGTCATGATCTTGGGGTCCTGGGATGGAGCCCTGTATTGGGCTCTGCATGCATCAGGGAGTCTGCTTGTCCTGCCCCCCCTCCTTGCCCTGGCCCATGCTCATGCACTCTCTCTCTCTCAAGTAAATCTAGAGTCAGACGCCCAACCAACGGAGCCACCCTGTTGGTAGTAATTTGTTATGGCAGCCCTTAGAAAACTAATGCAGATTTGTATTATTGCCATTTGGCAGATGAGAAGACAGACACAGTATGAAGGACACAGAGAAGTTAGATGTGGGCCCTGTCACCATAATCTGTCCCAGGGGCTGTAGGAAAGCACCGTGTGTAGATTGAGAGCCTGGGCCCTGGAGGAGGCAGACCCAAGTAGCATCTCAGCTCCATCACTGACTTTCCATCTGACCTCAGACAAGCCCCCTAAGGTCCACCGAGCCACAGCGTCCTCATTTTCAAAATGGAACATTTCATAGAGTTTGGGAGAGGATTAAAAGAGAAACTGTAGGAAAAACACTCCAACTGGTAAGGGATCAGCTCTCCAAAAAATGGTACCTGTCATGATTGTCCATGTTGTCAGTATTCATAGTAGTCGAAGCTGGCCAGGATGCTTCCAAGAGGAGAAGGAATCAGAATTTAATTCTGATTTTGTGCTAAAGCTTCACCCTTTAATGTGGCCTTATTGGCTTTGGGCAACAAAATCAATCGGAGGTGAGGGAGGAGGTCTTGAGCTCCCCCTAGAGGTGAGCATGGGTTACAAACCATGGAAGGAGAGGAAGGGATGGGAGGGACTAGATCTGTGGGAAGAGCAGTTTGGAGAAAGACTGCTTAGGCAGAAGCAGATTGGGGAAAATCTTGAACACTAGGCAGACGAGTTGCTTTAAGACAGACAGGCAGACTATAGTTTTGGTTGGAAGGAACTGGATGTGAAGAGAGCAATATAAATTTGAAATGGATAGGCAAAACGTTCTGGCAGTCAGAATGGAAAAGAAAAAAAATGTAGGACAGAGATGCTATGAAACAGATGCTATGAACCCAGTGACAGGATGAATACAGGGACTCTAAGGCAGAAATCAAAGGTTTGGGTTTCTAGCCCGAGCAAATAGGAAAACAAAAATGATTCTGCTTTCAAAAACAGGTTAGTTGGAGGCAAGAGACAATTTTGTGGACAGTGGGGAGATAATGAATTCGTTTTTGAACAAGTGAAAGTTGAGGGAATTTTTTCTCCTCTTATGACCCTTTTTTGCTGGTGTTCTATTCACATTTTGTCTACCCCCCGGATAGTCCAGCTTTATGGAAGACGAGATGGTAAGCTGTGAGATTTAAGGCCCCTCTTTAATTTCTCAGAAAAAGGCCAACTACCCAATACAGCCATGGTCTTCACCAAATGGCAACGCAATGAAGAGAAGATGAGAGTTTCTGTAATCCTATTCTTCCTAGACATCCTTAGAGCAAACAGTTTTAGATATACAGATATTAATACCAACATAGATTTAGCTCGACTTTATAAGGCTTATAGGAATGTGTGTATTAGGGATTTGGGGGGTCCAAGAAATATCTTCTTTATTAGCTATGTAAGGGTGTTTTATTGGATATATAAAGAGATCAGTCTGTTTCTTCTCACTGAGAAAAGCAAATTTGGAGGACATGGGTAACCAAGTGGGCTTTCTAATGCTTTCTGCCTCTGAATGAGATGTACTTACTCGCCTACTCACTGCTCAGCTGGACAACGATCAGCATCTCCCCCCAGGGGAGGAACCGGCTCCCCTAAACTTGCCTGGTTTAGTGGGGAGCAGACAACAAGAGGTCGGCTCTGGAACCAGCTGCCCCAGGAAGATGAAGGGCCCAGTGCGCATGCCCAGTTCATCCTCACAAGTGACCAATCAGAGAAGTCCTCCCTCCTCCCTGGACTGTTATAAGGGGTGGGATGGAGAAGAGTCAGGAAGTCGCGCCACAGGGAAACACGATGGAGTGGGAGCGAGGGCACCAAATATTAGAATTCGTATGCGTGTTTCCAAGCCTTTTTCACTACCCTCAGAGCTCCATGAACATGCTCAGGGGGATGGGGGGGGTCTGCTGTTTTGCAAGCTGCTTTCTTCACTTAATATGTTGACGCCATTTGTACACAGAGACTGCGTGTTTGTGTGTGTGTGTAAAACTCCGTTGTTCCACAATTCCATTTGGGTTCTATTCTGGGTGTGGTTTCAAATTCTCTTCTTCTCGACAGAACTACGTGACAGTGCTGTTTTCATACATCAAAATGGTTAAATATCAGCATTTTTAATGTTTCAACTTAATATTTATAAGCAATGCTGCAATGAACAGTTTCAACGTATTGGTACACTTCTCCGATAATTTCTTCAGAATAAATTCCTAGAAGTGGAGCCATTAGAGGAAAGAGTATAGACATGTGAAATGTCGATGGGGTTTCTCAGATTGCTTTCTGTTCCACCAACATGGACGAGACTCCCTAGCTCCCTTGACAATTGCCACACAAAGTCATGGGTAGAGCAGTTCACTCCTATTGAGTATGTATGCGCTCCTCTTTTGTTAGATTTTTCTGTGAAACTTTTGTTTCCAGTTGCCTTCCTTTTTTTTTTTTTTAAGATTTTATTTATTTATTTGACAGAGAGAGAGAGACCACAAGTAGGCAGAGAGGCAGGCAGAGAGAAAGGAAGAAGCAGGCTCCCCGCCAAGCAGGGAGCCCGATGCAGGTCTCGATCCCAGGACCCTGAGACCATGACCTGAGCCGAAGGCAGAGGCTTTATAACCCACTGAGCCACCCAGGTGCCCTCTGGTTGCCTTCCTTAGGGGTCTTCTTTCCTCTGGCATACAGATATCCAATTGCCTCCCCCACCCCTCACTGCCCAAGAATCAGGAGGAAGAAATCTGAACAATGCTTTCTTCCATGTCAACTGTAACAGAATTTCTTGAAGTGTGATTTCTATGAAAAAAAAATTGGCTTATCTATTTTAATCTCCCAGACATTGCATTAATTAATTTCTGAGATAGGTATGCATGGTGAATATAAAATGTTGTCAATAGGGGTGCCTGGGTGGCTCAGTCAGTTAAGCGTCCGACTCTTGATTTCAGCTCAGGTCAGGATCTCAGGGTCATGAGATCGAGACTCCTGCCGGGCTCTGCGCTCAGTGTGGAGTCACTTGAGAGTCTCTCTCTTCCTCTTCTTCTGCTCCTCCACCCATTTACACTCCATCTCTAAATAAATAAATAAATAAATAAATAAATAAAATCTTTAAAAAAATAAAATGCTGTCAATAAAATAAAAACTTTTAAAATAAGTCACAAGTTACCAGCTGTAATTTTCAACATTTAGCTTATGGAATCTTCACAGCCAACCTGAGAAGTAGGTACTGGCATCCCTGATTTACAGTTGAGGGACTTGGGCTCAGAGAGGTTTAGCAGCTCCCCCAAGGGGGCACAGCCCCCGTATTAGTTATCTAGTGGTACGTAACAAATTGCAACATGCTTAGCAGCTTCAAACAATAACTGTTTATCATTTTACAACTGCTGAGGGTCAGAAGGCTGGGCACAGCTTGCCTAGGAACTCTGCACATGGGCTGTCACACACAGCATGCTGCCAGATGCCAGCAGGACTGGGGGCTCATCTGAAGACTTGACTGGGGAAGGTCTGCTCCCAAGCTCTTACATAGTTGCCTGTTGGTCTGAGGGCCTCAGTTCCCTGCTGGGGCTGCCCTCAGTTCTTTGTCACATGTCCTTTCCAACATAGAAGCTCACAATATCAAAGCCAGGAAAAGAGAGAATCTTCTTGTGAGACAGAACTCATAGTTCATAACCTCCTCAGAGACATGGTATCCTGTCATGTTGGCAATATTCTATTGGTTAGAAGCAAGCCACAGACCAGTCCATACCCAAAGGAGGAGGGTTACACAGGGACATGAATAACAGGTGGTAAAACTCCTTGTAGGACGTTACGCACCCTGCCTGTCAAGGCAATGAAGTAGCAGAACTAGGGTCTGAAGTCGGTCTTTCAAACTCTGAAGGTCCCCATACTCAACCACTATGTTTACTGCCTTCCCAGACAAATTAACCCCATTACATCTCAGAAAGATTAATCTGATTATTCTCACATGCACTCTATCTTGTCTTTTTTTTTTTAATGCATTATCCTTTTAAATTTCATCTCTTAAGTTGGAAGAAGAAAGATCCATCGGGGGTGGGTGAATTAAGTAGTTCCATGGATTTGAGTTAGGGGTAACTTTAGAAAGACTGATGACCACAAGGCTTCCAGTGTTAAATTCTGACCCCTAGATATTAGACTTAGCCTTCTCATATGAATTTTAGAACATCCAACCAATTTACATAAGGATAAAATACAAATAGGGCAGGCAATTAGATTCAGAGCAGATAGAGCACAGCTTCCTTGGGATAGATCACTTTTATTACTTGTCCGATCCTTTCTTCCCTCCCATTTGGTTTCTTGAATCTGTAACTAAATTCAGAACTGAAATGACTAGGTTTAATAAACATCTTCAGACATAACCATACATCTGTGCGTAATTTGGTTTGGGGGAGAACAGGAGGAGAACTGGTTCATGGGGGCATCTATGTAGGCAGAGATAGAGCTTCATTTATTGAAATGTTCCTAGCAACAGAAGTTTGTTTTCTTTTCACCCCCAAATTCTCAAACTAGAAACAGGCAAAATGATGGTAATAAATTTAGAAAATTATAGAATTATTTTAGTTTCTTTAGAGTGTAATTGTGTTATAAGGATATCTTGTTGCATTTGCTAACACAAAGTCAAAATCTTTTTTTTTTTAAATGCCAAACTTGGGTTAATGTGGATTTCTTTTTTCAAAAGTTAACTTATACAACAGCAGGTAAATGCTATTGTATTAGATTGCTTCAGGACTGCTTTGGCATTTCAAATGCCTTTCCCTTGTGTGATGATTTTTCTTTAGCTGTTTTTATATTATTCAACCCTGCACACATTTAGAACTTAGCCAGCTCAATCCCTTCTGGGAAGTAACAACAGTAATAGCATTTATTAAAAAATTATATCCATCAATTATAGTGTTTCATACCATGCTCTGCATTTTCCACACATTGTTACATTCTGTCTCCATAATAATCCTAAAAAGTAGGCACTTACCTTAATTTTACAGATGAGGAAAATGAGGTTTGCTGCTCAGAGAACTTTAGCGAAATGCCAGAGGCCACAGAGTTAGGAATTCTGGAACAGGATTTGAGACTGTGCTCTTTAGAACTATGCTATGCTGCCATGGCAGGGTTTGGGCATATACAAAGAAAGAAAGAAAGAAAGAAAGAAAGAAAGAAAGAAAGAGAGAAAGAGAGAGAGAGAGAGGGAAAGAAAGAAAGAAAGAAAGAAAGGAAGAAAGAAAGAATTAAAGAGAGAGAGGAAGGAAGGAAGGAGAGAGGGAGGGAGGGAAGGAAGGAAGGAAGGAAGGAAGGAAGGAAGGAAGGAAGGAAGGAAGAAAAGAAAGAAAGAAAGAAAAGAAAGAGAGAAAGAGAGAGAGGAAGGAAGGAAGGAGAACAATGAGCTTAATTACAGCAAGCCTTACTTTAAAAATCATATTTTCTCAGGACACCTGGGTGGCTTAGTCGGTTAAGCATCCCACTCTCGGTTTGGGCTCAGGTCATGATCTCAGGGTGGTGAGATGGAGCCCCCATTGGGGCTCCACGCTCAGTGGGGAGTCTGCTTGAGATTCTCTCCCTCTTCTTCTGCCCCTCTCCCGTTCTCCCTCTTTCTTTCTCTCTCTCTAAAATAAATAAATAAATCTTGGGACGCCCGGGTGGCCCAGTCGGTTAAGTGGCTGCCATCGGCTCAGTTCATGATCCTAGGGTCCTGGGATCAAGTCCTGCATCAGGTCCCTTGCTCAGTGGGGAGCCTGCTTCTCCCTCTGCCTGCTCTGCCTACCGTTCCCCGACTTGTGCTCTGTCTCTGAAAAATAAATAAATAAATAAAATATTTTTTAAAAATAATAAAATAAAATAAATAAATAAATCTTCAGAACATTTTTTAAAATCTTTTCTCCACTCCCCCTTGGCAACATGTGTTCTGGAATAGGAGCTCCCGCAGAAGGTCAAGAGTGTGCACTGTGACATCAAACAGTGCTTTATTCCAGTTCAGACTTGCAGCTTTTTAGCTAAGTGATCTTGGCCAAATCATATAAATGTGCTGAGCCTAGCTTGCTCCTAAGACAAAACAGGAATCTCACGTGTATTCACTTCTTCCAGGCAGTATCTGGATGTACAAGGATGTATAGGTCTTCCTCAACTTCTGATGGGGTGACATGTGGATAAACCCATCATAAGTTGAACATATCATTTCATGAAGTCGAAAATGCATTCATTTGGGGCTCCTGGGTGGCTCAGTGGGTTAAAGCCTCTTCCTTCATCTCAGGTCATGATCTTAGGGTCTTGGGATCGAGGCCCACTTCGGGCTCCCTGTTCAGCAGGGAGCCTGCTTCCTCCTCTCTCTCTGCCTGCCTCTCTGCCTACTTGTGATCTCTCTCTTTGTCAAATAAATAAATAAAATCTTAAAAAAAAAAAAGAAAAGAAAATGCATTCACTGAACAGCGTAGCTTAGCCTCGCCCCCACTTTACACGTGCTTAGAACACATGCATTAGCCTACAGTTGGGCAAAATCATCTATCACAAAGCCTATTTTATAAGCAAGTGTTAAATATCATGTGTACTTTATTGACTATAGTACCGAAAGTGAGAAACAGAATGGTCATAACGGTACAGACAGGACGGTTGTCAGCTCATTGATTGTTTACCCTCCTGATCGCATGACTGACTGGGGACGGAGGCTGCTGTGTCCCTACCCTGGGCGATCCAAATTCAAAACTCCATGTACAGTTTCCACTGAATGCATCTCACTCTCACACCATTGCAAAGTCAAAACATCGTTAAGTCGCCCCGTGCTAAGTCGGGGAGTATTTGTACGAATGAAGAGCTTCGCACTGCGCCTGATGTGGGTAAATGTTGACTCATGGGCAGTTACCACCACATGGAGTTGAGGGGATCTGGATTTGAACTCTGGTTTTCTGGCACTTCCTTGTTCGGCATCTAGAAGTGCGTACTTACCCTCTCTAAAAGGGGCATCGTAAGGTCTCCTTTGTCATTGGTGATTTTTAAAAGGGTTGGACGGCAGTGGTTCTCCAATGTCATCAAGCAGATATATGGCGATGTCTAGAGACAATTTCGGTTGTCGTGACCTAGGGGGGACACCCCCGGCATCTAGCGGGTAGAAGCCAGGGATGCTACCAAACACCCTGCTGTACAGAGGACAGCCCTCCCACAACAAAGAACCTTCTGGGCTCCAATATCAATAGCTCCAAAGGTGACACCTCCTGTTGTTTGGTCACATCACCAAGAGCAGGTGCCCAGTCCATGCTCACAAGCACAATTTCCTATCTCTTTGAGCTCCCATTTCAATCAGTGCATTGTTTCTGGGATCCTTGTCTGTTTTAAAATTCTCTGATTCAACATACGTGAAGGAGCTACACCCACACGTATGAGCCAAGTAGGACACAGACACTGTTGCTGAGTGTTCTCGTGAAGACCCATCGAAAACAATGATTGATGTAGGCAAAATGGGAAATTCACTAGTTTGTTATGGAAAGTTTTGTAGAAATCTTACTTTAGAACAGAAATTGAAAGCAGCTCTTATAAAAACTCATTTTTCTCCCCATTTTATATGAAAAGAACAGCCCTGGAGAGAAACTATTTGTGCTATAATCCCATGCCTATTTGCAATACTTTTATAAAACTCAAGGTTTTCTGGGACAGGCAATGTCCACTTATTACTAATTTTTTTTTCTGAAAAGTTATAGTTATGGGCATATTTGTCCATTTATGTTTTAGAAGTTAAAGTTGACATATCGGGTCATCCTTTCCCTAGAGATCAGCCTTTTTTTTAGTATATGCTCTATTTTTTAAATTTTTTAAAAGATTTATTTATTTATTTGACACCGTGAGAGAGATCACAAGTAGGTAGAAAGGCAGGCAGAGAGAGAGGAGGAAGCAGGCTCCCTGCTGAGCAGAGAGCCCGATGTGGGCCTCGATCCCAGGACCCTGAGATCATGACCTGAGCAGAAGGAAGAGGTTTTAACCCACTGAGCCACCCAGGCGCCCCTCTTTGTTTTAATAATAGCAACATTTAATCATTGTGGCAAACTTACAGAGTCTGAAGAAGTATTATAGAAAAGGAGAAGAAGAAAACAACCATAATCTCATCACCCAAACATACCCAAATGAAGTACTACTAATATTTTGGCACACTTTTTCCTAGCATTTTTTCCTCTAAGCGTTTCTTTAAACAATTGAAATGAAACCACATAAAGAAGTTTTATATTACCTTCCCCACTTAACACCACACCATAAAAATTTCTGCACGTTATAAAAATACACCCGAAACATTTCTAGGGCTGTCACATATTTCACCATATTAATGTATACTTTAAAAATTTATTACCCACTTGTAAAAATATTTCATTATAAAACGAATTAGTTGTAAAATGTCAAAAAATACAGTACACCAAATGAAAATTAAAAATTAACCCCTCGATCCTCCTCAAATTCTCTTTCTTCATTTGTGACTATTTTTTTTAACAATTCCATGTGTATTTCCAATCCCTTGCTTGTGGTGTCTGCCGGAGAGCTCCAGTCATTTTCCCAGACACGTAGTATGATCACACCTGCTGGCTCACGGATGGTTTGGTTAGACCACATGACTCGTTCCGGCCAATCAGTTGTGAGTATTTAATTACTGCTGGTAAGATCCTCCGGGGCCTTTGCTCCCTCTGCCATCTCAACTGTCAATGTTCCAGTTAGTAGCCTGTTTATGAACCAAGCACCAGAGAGAAGGTGACACAGAGCAGAGCTCCCAGAGAACTCATAGTGGGCAGGTACAGTAAGTGAGAAACAACACGAATTGTTTCACTGAGGGGTTATCAGGCAATATACCAGCATAGAACAGTACAGGCAGCGAATCTTAACAGAGTGTAGTGTTTATACACAGACACATATACACGTGCACATGCACACACACACACACAAATGGACTATAATGTATGCATTCTTTTGTAGTCTGCTTTTTTTTTGCTAAGAAGTAGATTTATTATTCATAAGTGGTTCACTGCACACCTACTATGTCTTAGTATTACGCTAGGTGCTGATGCTAAATCAGTGAACAAAACAAGAAAAAAAAGTCTACCCTCCATAACGTTTACGTACGTGGATATCTTTCCATATTTGTACATGTATACTGCCCTTATTATTCTTAATAGTTGCCTGTTATTCTATTGTAGGGATGTGCCAGATTCATTAGCCATACTCCTACTTCTGAATATTGAGGCTCTTCCCAATTTGTCTATTCTTGGAAAGCAAGGGTCCTGTAAATATCGACATATCCAAGTGTCACACACACACACCAGTGTGTGACTGCTGATCCTTGTGAATCCACCTTAGTTTACTATCCTTTCACCACTGGACACGGAAACCATTTTCAATTTTTGGATAGTGTCCATGCAGTGGTTTTAGAGTTAACACCTGTTCATTTGAAGATTTGGGGGCAGTAGAAGTGGATCAAAGAGTCTGGGCGCTCTCCAGGCTGTTAGCATGGTTGGCATGATTGTCTTTCACAGACTTCCTACTTGAGCAGGAATCCTGGTATCTGGGGTTGCTCTACACATAGCAAGTAAGAGGATGTGAACCACCCATCGCTAACCATTCCTTCTCAAGGCCATCTGAGACATCAAGAAAAATCAAGCCAGGAAATGAAAAACCCAGTGTGATACGGGTGGACAGACTATTTTTATTATGACTATTTTTTAAGCTATTAGCATTTTACTTGATTTTCTTTTCTAGGCCTTAATGTATTTCTTTGTTTTTTAAACAAAGTTGCTCCAATGGACACTTTACACCAATGACTTCACACTTGTACGGACCTTGAGCTCAGTAGGGCGCACCTCCTGGGCTGCACCGAGAGCTCACTTTCCTACTCGCCAAGACAATGACTCATATCTTTTCACCTTATCTTCCCACTATCACACCTACCCCCTGCCTGTGGCTGTACCACTTTCCCACCTCCCTGCTCCCAATGACAATGTAGGGACAGACAGTGATATTAACAAAAGACACCCCCTTATCCGGTGCATATCATTCTGTTCCCTTTTACCTGCCCAGGAGATAGTCATGATCCCTTTTGCTGCTCTATCATTCGCTTTAGCACAGAATGGTGCATAGATTTTTTTTAAAAGATTTTATTTATTTATTTGACAGAGAGAGAGAGATCACAAGTAGGCAGAGAGGCAGGCAAAGAGAGAGGAGGAAGCAGGCTCTGCTGAGCACGGAGCCCAATGTGGGCCTCGATCCCAGGACCCTGAGATCATGACCTGAGCCGAAGGCAGAGGCTTTAACCCACTGAGCCACCCAGGTGCCCCGGTGCATAGATTTTTGTTATGGGACAAGGTTAGCCACGAAAATGCCTGCTCTTCCTCTCTGGAAAGGGAATAAAAACGAGATGCAAAGGGTAGCATCTTATCAGGTTTCTAACCACATCAGAAGTCCTGTGAAAATGATGTGGGCTGCAGCTGTGCTATCCTGAAGGATTTGCCTGTGGGAAAACCAGCTGCTGCCCACGTTGCAGATTGTCCCGGACATGCTGTGAATTTTTAACTGCTCAGGGCTACTATTTCCAGCCCCCAGAGTTGTCGGTGGCATGACATTCAGGTTCTCTAGCATGCATGCAATCAGCAGAGGACCGACTAACTGGAAGAAATGTAATCCTGTTGTCTTGCTCTTTATCCAGTACGGTGACAGGCTTTCCCAGTTCAACAAGTAAATATGCAAGACTCCGAGTTAGATTGATGGGCAAGGGGACTGGCCCATCTTTGGGACTTGCATTCATCTGTTCTACAAATACGTATTGCATGTCTCCTTTGTGCTGGGCACTGCTTTGGGGGCCTGAGATCCAGGAGTAAATAAAACAAAGATATCAGTCCTCGTGAAGCTTACATTCTAGGAAGGGAGTTCAGATGATACATATAACAGACAGATGATAGAATGTGATGGAAGATGATAGTCATGGTCTGTAAAGGACAAAGTAGAACAAAGAAGTCTGGGCGTGCCAGGGGTGGAGAGAAGGCAGTTTGCACCACCATGTAGAGTGGTTAGGTGGCCCTCTCGGAGAAGATGAAATTTCAGCAAAGATTTGAAGGAGGTAAGGGAGCTAACAAAGTAGGTATCTGGGGGAAGAGTGTCCCCAGTTGAGCAAAAGTTAGAGCAAGTTCTCGAGGAGGTGGGAGGGAGTGTCTGGAACATCAAGGAGCAGCAAACACACCATAGTCCCAGGAGTAGATGAACAAGAGGGCTGGAGTAGGAGAAACAGCCCAGGAGGGAGTGGGAGCATACCACGTGAAGTCCTTTTCTACTACTGTAAGAGCTTTGAGTGAAATGGGAGCCAGGGCAAGATTTTGAGCAGAGGCGTGACATGATCTGACTTACGTATTTAAAGGATCACTCTGTCTGCTCTGTTGAGAATTGAGCAGAGGGAAAGAGAGAAGCCAGGGGTCCTATTCAGGCCAGGGTCAACCTCAGGACCAGATGCTAGAGGAGGAGACAGAGAGCAGTGGTTGGACTCTGAATGCATTTTGAGAATAAAGTCAGCCTGGTTTTCTGAGGGCTTGGATGACAAGAGAGGCTTGGATTTCATCCCGAAGGATGGAGTTGTTAGGACACAGTCTGGGAGCACTGGTGGGAGAAACAGATTTCAGGGGGGTAGCCGAATCAGGAGTTCAATTTGGGGCATGTTGGGCTTGAGATGCCTGCGAGATATCCAAGTGTAGGTGTTAGGGGGGAGTTGGATAGATGTATCTAGAATATAGGAGAGAAGTCTGGGTTTGATGCTGGCAAGTGCACAATCTCCCCTCCCCCACCACCCTTTTTTTAAGTAGGCTCCATGCCCAATACAGGGCTTGAACTCACAACTGTGAGATCAAGACATGAGCTGAGATCAAGAGTCGGATGCTCCAGTGACTGAGCCACCCTGTACCCCAAGCGCTCACCTTTTTTGGGTCTATTTTTTAGGAGTCAAAATTTCCGTTATGTAAAACCGTTATTAACCACTTTTTTGTTTTAGTTTGTCAGCACCTTCACGAATCTATCATCCTCAATACTTGATGTTCCAAATGCTGAACCCAAGACCCACGAGACCCTCAGATACCTTCTGATTCATCAATGAAATAATAAAATCAAGTGAGAGGACCTTTGGGTTTAGTTTATACTTGACAGTTGATATCTCTTTGCAGCATGCATGGTTGCAGAGCACCAAGACTATTCATTTGTGAGTCCCTTCTCCAGTTCTGTCTGTGCAGAAGGGAATGGGGCGAGAGTGAAACACCCTCGGAACCAAATATCTGAGTGAGACCTCAGAGCTTGAACATTTCTGCTGTGAAAAGTAATTAAAATTTTCAGAATCCCCGAATCTTCACTGCACAATGAGGGTAACAACACCTGTCTTGGAGGGCTGTCAGAGGAAATGCTGTGCCTGATCCCCAATAATCATGATTTTTGTGATTTAAACCTTGCCCATCAAGTGGGTACCCAGTAAAACTATCTATTCCCTCTATTCCTCCCACAACCAGGCTCGAAAGGCCTAGCACATAGTAGGTGTTCAATAAATGCTACCTGATGCACCACTCAGGCTATCCTCATCCTCACTTCTCTTCCTGTTCTTCCAAAATACATTGGTTTGTTTCTGTCCATACGGCATATCACTCTGTGGCATGCGGTGATGTGTTTATCTGTTGACTCTCTGCCTCTCCCAGGAAACATAAGCTCCAAGAAGGTAAGAACTAGTATTCATTCACTCCCTAAAGCTCTAGTGCCTAGAACTGTGACCAGTGCACCGTAGGGGCCCAATAAATACTTGTGGAATAAATTAGGAAATGAACAAATGACGTCAGGCAACAAACCAACTCTACTATTTCCCATACAAGGTGAAACTTCAAGGACCGTGAGCCCAAATCACCTTGAAAAATCTGCAGCCCAGAAAAGGACGGACCTGACATTATTTCCGGCAGTAAGGTTTTACAAATTAATTGATTTTTCTGACTCACTTAGTGTGGGTTTAAACCATTTATCTGAAAGTGCCGTAATGTATTCTTTGAATTAGTCTAACAGTAAGAGACACAAAAGCTGAACTAATGAGTTAAACACTTAGCTGAGCTATCTTTATTAGCTCCTTGCATTCACTGGTCTCCACATCACCTCTGTCGTGCTGGCTTCAAAGCCCTATGGGTCCTTCGGGGGACAGATTCAGCAATTCTTCCCTTCCAGCTTGTTGGAGAAGCTGCAGACCTGCCCTTCGGTGACCTCACCCCCTTTCAGATCAGGAGCCATTGGGGGGGGGGGGTTGGGCAGACTCACCGAACAAAGCCACTGCTTCCGTCCTAGCCCTGGTAGGCCGCCCACCCCTGTGGGGGTCATATTTAAATATTTAATAACATGAGGAATACAAAGCCCAGCTCTGTGAGTCACTGTTGTGAGTGACCAGCCAAATCGAAATCTCCTTTAACAAAAAGGCCTTGAAATGCGGAATAAAACACATTCCTTTAATTTCCACTTTGAATGGGCCTATTACGCATGACCAGGGACAACACCTGCATTTTCTTCCTCCTGAGGGCTATCATAAAATCCTCCTGAATCTGAGCGGGGTTCAGAGTTCCCCCTTAATGCAGGGTCCTCTAAATGCCAAGCAATTCTCCTCTCACTGGCTTTGCCCTGTCTGCAGACCACCTCCTGGTTTTCTTGACTGGAACTCACCTCTGCTACGTAAATAGCTTTGCTCCAAAGAAACATTTTTTTTTTTTTTAATCTCATGCCTCATGATTCTGGTAAGCCAGCATCTCCAGCCACATACAGACATGTATAAAATTAGAGGGGGAGATAAAATACTAGCAGTACAAGGGAGAGAGCTCAGCTATGGGCTGAGGACTCCAAGGCCACATGGGTGAGGGGTCTCTGAGACGGGTGAGGGGTCTCTGAGACGAAGAGGCAGAGGAGAAAGTGTTTGGTGTTAAAGACACAGAGACTGCAGATGGGGACCGTTGTCCTTGGAGTCGTGAAGTGGCGTGAAAGAGAACACACATGGGGGGGCTCCTTTGTGGGGGTCATTTCTGTACCAGCATTGTGGTGGTGGTTGCAAGGAAGCTTCGCACGGGATCTGATTGCATAGATAAACACACACACACACACACACACACACACACACACACACACACACACACACATGCAAGCAGAAACTGGTGAAATCCAAACCCGGTCTATAGTCTGGTTGACAATACTGTATCAATGTCAATGTCGAGGCTAAAAAAAATAATTTCTTTTTTAAAGGAGTATCACTGCCTCCCTTCTGTGGCCTATGTGTGTGTCACCTAAATCCACAGGTATGCCACCAGCTGTCCCATGGCCCGCTTTGGGCCAAAATTGGCTTATCATTCTGTAGAGGTGAGATCTAAGAAGAAGCTGCACTTATCAGACTTCAAAGCCCACGAGAGGTTTAGGCATGCAGTAAAGCACCTAAGAAGTGCTCGATAATTATTTATTTCTCTTGTCTTATCATCTTCTTTCTCTTATTCTTGCTCTTCTTCCTATCAACATCATCATCATCATCATCATCATCATCATGGGAGTGGATTCCCCCCAGATGATGTGTTCAAGTCCTGACCTCTGGTACCCATGAAAGTGACCTGATTCAGAAATGGGGTCTTTGCAGATGTAATTGAGTTAAGATGAGGTCAAGCTGGAGTGGGGTGGGTCCTGATCCAGTGATTTGTTTCTTTATGAGAGAAAGAGGGAGATGTGGAAATAGAGACACTGGAGTCGTGTGGGGAAGAAAGCCATCTGAAAATGGAGACAGATTGGGAATTATGTAGACACAAGCGAGGGTCACCAGAGACCATGAGAAGCTAGCAGAGGCAAGGAAGGATTCTTCACTAGGGCGTTCAGAGGGACCATAGCCCTCCTGACATCTTGATTTCAGGCCTCTGGTATCTAGGATTCTAAGATGACAAACGTGTTTTTAAGCCACCTCATTTGTGGTAATTTGTCATGGTGCCCTAGGAAACTAATATAACCATCATCATCCCTGGTCAACCATTTTACGCCTAGCATCTCAGCACCTATCATATTCTCATTTAAAAGGCTCTGTGAGGACAGGAAACAACAGTGTTGGAGAGGATGTGGAGAAAGGGGAACCCTCTCACACTATTAGTGGGAATGCAAGTTGGTGCAGCCACTTTGGAAAACAGTGTGGAGATTCCTCAAAAAATTAAAAACGGAGCTACCCTATGACCCTTTAATTGCACTACTGGGTATTTACCCCAAAGATACAGATGTAGTGAAAAGAAGGGCCATATGTACCCCCAATATTCATAGCAGCAATGTCCACAATTTCCAAACTGTAGAAAGAGCCGAGATGCCCTTCAACAGACAAATGGATAAAGAAGATGTAGTCCATATATACAATGAAATATTACGCAGCCATCAGAAAGGATGAATACCCAACTTTTGTATCAACATGGATGGGTCTGGAGGAGATTATGCTGAGTGAAATTAGTCAAGCAGAGAAAGTCAATTTAATATGGTTTCACTTACTTGTGGAACATAAGGAATAAAATGGAGGACTCTAAGAGAAGGAAAGGAAAAGTGAATTGGGGTAAATCGGAGGGTGGGGGGAATGAACCACGAGAGACTGTGGACTCTGAGAAACAAACTGAGGGTTATGGAGGGGTGGAGGGAAGGGGGATGGGTGAGCCTGGTGGTGGGTATTAAGGAGGGCATGTATTGCATGGAGCACTGGGTGCGGTGCATAAACAATGAATCTTGGATCACTGAAAAAATTTTTTAAAAAATTATAAAGAAAGAAAGAAAGAAAGAAAGAAAGAAATGGCTCTGTGAAGTTCCACAGAAAGAAGCCCACTCAACTTTCTTTGTCTGTATTTTCAAACTGCTTGACCAGAAGCTAGCATTTGCACGTAGACAGAGGAACGGGCATTTGGGAAATACGAATGTCATCTCATCTCACAATGAAGAGAACTAAGAACCAGTGAGAGAAGTTGACTTGCTCTAAGTCACAGAGCGAAAACAATGGAATTATAACTCAGTCTTCCTCCCTCCTCTCCATCCTAATCACAGCCAAAATAATCATCGAGCCCCACAATTCCGTCAGGGTCTCAGAGCCCATCCAGTCCAAAGCCTTGTTGAGGAAACCGAGGCCCAACAGAAATTGGTTTCCCAAAGTCACAAAGCAAGCTACAGCATTTTTTCGCGCACAGAAAATGTACACCCCAAATTACCCAGTGAACAACCTAAAATAATAGATGATGCTGCCCCTAGTGGCAGAGCTCTGTAATGAAAGCTACCGCCACACAGATATTTTTGAATATAGATTTCCTTAACCACAGACCACACAGCTTATCAGAGGAAAAGTAAATTCCTTAACATATTAGATTTAAGTTTATGATTACGCTGACTTTGCTATGGAACATTAATCACTGATTCCAAAATATTTTTCTTAGATGATTTTATATCTTTTTTTTTCTTTTTTCTAGGTTAGTACAATATGCGGAGCACATCTGGAGCTAATAATTTTCTACTGAATTTTAATACATAGTAAAATGCACTTCAAGCAACCAAAAAAGTAATGTGTTCCCTCCAACAAAAAATACTTTAAAATCACTTTCAATACATGCACGATGAAAAAATATGTGTTTTGTCCCCCCAAAAAATGTAATGCAGAATTGGGGTATATTTTATATATCCACACAGGTTATGTGACAGAGAAAATGGTGGTAACACAGAAAAACTGGGTTTTTTAATATTTATGTCTCAATGGGGAATCTTTTTTTTTTTCCTTTTAAAACATCTTACCCTTCCAAGTCAGCGTTTACATGAATTTCAGGAAAAAGTTGACTGATTGGGACACTTGGGTGGCTCAGTCGGTTAACTGGCTGCCTTCGATTCAAGTCATGATCCCAGGGTCCTAGGATGGAGTCCTGCACCCTGCTTCTCCCTCTGCCACTCCTCCTGCTTCTGTTCTCTCTCTCGCTCACAAATAAGTAAATAAAATCTTAAAATAAAATTTTAAAAAAGATGACCGGTAAACTTGTTACTTCTCCCATCACCCCCCACTTAGATGAAGAGCCATTCTAGACATACAGGCATATGATCTATTTTTTGAAGGCTTCATTAAAAGAATAGGTCTGAGGAGGTGCTTTTCTGTAAAGATCAGAAAGTGCTCATTGTCTCCACTTTCTCAAGTGTAGACAGACAGACCACGATTAGTAGATTGGGTATTTGGGAAATAGCTCCAGAAACGAGCCCAGCCCTCCCTGAGGTCTCACCATATTCTCAGATATAGACCATGATGATGCCAGGCCACGGGAAAGAAAGGAACCAATTCACGTTAGATGCTACCTTGTCAATCTCTCTTTGAGGAAAGCGGAAGGAAACCAAAATTTTTGTGCTAAACAAGCACTTGATATCCTTCCTCTTTTTAAATCCTCACTGGACATGTGAGAAAGATGCCAATCCTGTTTCATGATTGAGGAACCTGAATTTCCAAGAGGCTCATTAGCCCTTGGTTTTCCATTGTCAACTAGCATTTACGGAGTACCTGTCATGTGCCAGGATCTGTAGAATTTGCTTATGTGTATTATTTCATTTAATATTCAAAATCAGTGTGGCACCAACCATGTTTCTCAGAGAAAGAAACTGAGACCAGACACTGTTCTAATTTTCCCTTGGAACAAATTGAGAAACAAGAGACAGAAGTCAGAAACACAAAGATCAAAACACCTTGTGGAAGACCAGAGTGAATGAAGATCCCCTCCCCAAAATGTCTCAAGTCCAAACTCACACAGTTTGTAAGCAGAAGAGGTGGAATTTGAAATCTATTTTGTGTGGCTCCAAAGCCCAGAATCTTATCCACCACTGTCTTATCCTTAGTCTTTCTCTCTTTTAGAGAAATAATGGGGTAACAAGGACATCTTACAGAAACATGTTTCATCGGGTGCCTAGGTGGCTCAGTGGGTTAAAGCCTCTGCCTTCAGCTCAGGTCATGATCCCAGGATCCTGGGATCGAGCCCCGCATAGGGCTCTCTGCTCAACAGGGAGCCTGCTTCCTCCTCTCTCTCTGCCTGCCTCTCTGCCTACTTGTGATCTCTCTCTCTCTCTCTCTGTCTCTCTCTCTTTGTCAAGTAAATTAAAAAAAAATCTTTAAAAAAAAAGAAAGAAAGAAACATGTTTCATCCATTCATGTCTTGGTTAACTGCAGGGGATTCTAATTACTGTCACTAATGGGTTAACTATGGGTTAATGAGTACTTCAGTTCTTTTCATTATCATCCCTGGAATGAAAAAACCTATTGAAAAATGGTCCTCTGCTTGACGGAGCAAATATGATCAGGACCCTTCAGAGCGAGCACCAGGAGCACAATTCCAACTAGCTTAGACAAAAGGATGCATTTATTAAAAGGACATTTGGAAGTCACACAAAGAAGGCAAAGATTGAATCAAACTGGGAGAAAGCAGAGCTCCCATGTGAGGATGACAAGAGGCAGAATCTACCAGAAGGAGTGGCTTCTCCAGCAGCCAGGGACTATGATATGGTACTATTGCTGCCGTAGTGTGAGAACACAAACTCAGTAGCTTAAAACCACACAGATCTATTGTCTTACAATTCTGGAGGTCAGAAGTCTGACCGAGGTCTCACTGGGCTGAAATAGGGATGTTCACAGGGCATGGTGTGGGTAGAACCTGCCAAGGTCTGGAAGTACAGGGATAAAGGGAGACAGCGGACTCAGATGGTCATGGTTGAGATGCATATTGTTTGCCAGTATAAGGAGATCATACTTCTCAGCCTCCTTGACATTGGGCAAAGCCATGTGACTAGTTATGGTCAATGGGTTTTATGCAGAAGGGCTGTGAGTCACTGGCAGGCTGCTGTGATAACATCCTGCTCGGCTCTTCCTCCAGCAATCATCAAAGTACATCTTAGGGGCACCTGGCTGGCTCAGTCATTAAGCATCTGCCTCTGGCTCTGGTCATGATCCCGGGGTCCTGGGATCGAGCCCCGCATCGGGCTCCCCGCTTGGCGGGAAGCCTGCTTCTCCCTCTCCCACTCCCCCTGCTTGTGTTCCCTCTCTCGCTGTGTCTCTGTCAAATAAATAAATAAAATCTAAAAAAAAAATGTACATCCTAAATATGTATTTTTTTAAGATTTTATTTTTTTATTTGTCAGAGAGAGAGCAGGGGAGCACAGGCAGTGGGAAGGGCAGAGGGAGAGGGAGAAGCAGGTCCCCCGATGAGCAGGGAGCACAACTGGGGCTCTATCCTTGGACCCTGGGATCATGATCTGAGCCAAAGGCAGACACTTGAACAACTGAGCCACGCGCCAAATCTGTGGTTTTTAAAATAATTTTTAACTGTAATACAACCTGGTTTATCCTGACTAATATGGGGTCTATTCGATTTCTGTTGCTGTGCAACAAATTTTCATAGATTTAGCAGCTTAAAATAATGCTCTTCTCTTTGTCCAAAGGTCTATAGGTCCAGAGTCTGGCACAGTGTGGCTAGATTCTCTGCTAAACATGCCTCAAGGCTGAAATCAGATTATCCATTGCTCTGCATCCTAAACTAGAGGTTCAACTATGGGAAGTTCTATTTCTGAGCAACCTTGGGTGGTTGGCAGAATTCGAGCCCTTGGTGTTGTAGACTGAGGTTCCCATTGTCTTGCTATTTGTTGGCCTGGAACCATTCCTAGCTTCTAGAAGCTGATCTCAGGTTCTTACCATGAGTCCCCTTCTTCGGCAGCAAAGAATTTCCCTGCAACTGAATCCTTCTCATGCTTTGAGTCCCTCTGATGTCCCTTTCTATGACCAGTTAGAGAAAACCCTCTGCTTTTTAAAGCCTTGTGTGATGAGATTAGATCATCCCCCACTGAGATATCTTAAGGTCAACTGTGGCACATAACATAACCTAATTATGAGAATAAAATCCACCATTTCTATAGACCTGGGGATTATGCAAGACAATTTACACCAGAGGGGCAGAAACTCTTGGGGTCTATATATATTTTTTAAAGATTTATTTATTTGTCAGAGAGAGAGAGTTTGAGAAAGAGAGAGAGAAAGAGAGCACAGTAGGAGAGACAGAAGGAGAGGGAGAGAGGCTCTTAAGCAGACTCCATGCTGAGCACAGAGCCAACATGGGGCTGGAGCCCAACCTGGGCTCCCAGCACCCTGAGATCATGACCTGAACCGAAACCAAGAGTCCAGTGCTTAACAAACTGCACCGCCCAGGCGCCTCTCTAGGGGTCTGTATTAAGATTCTAACACACGGCCAGTGAGTAAAACTCTTTTTTGGTCTATTTTTGTATGGGGAAGGATTTATACACCTATCTCTTGTTTAATGGCTTTAACTCGTTCCTAAAAACTTTGCTACTAAATAAGAAGCCATCGAATGGGGGAAAAATTCCATTATTTTTAGTGGGAAAAATTATGATGTCTTCCATCTCAACCCAACCATCCTCGCAATCTTCAAAGGTAGAAAAATACATCAACCGAACAATGAAAACAAGTTTATTTAAGAACTAAGGAAAAAATAGAAAGCAAATCAATATAGTGTATACGTAAACTCTAACACAAAGAAGGCTTATTGTACTTGGCAAAGGAGGAAGTAAGACTTAATTATGGAGGGATGCAAGGTAATCGTTTCTTTAAAAGGTGCATTTTTCTTTCTATGCCATTTTCTTCAGTAATTTCTGAACCATTTGGGGGGCTGGTGGGTAGGTTTTCTCACACTCAAGCTGCTTGAGAAAATAACAGTGGAGCTCACGTAAGCACCTTTAGGACAAAACAACCCTAAATAGAAGAGCACTCATGGAAAGAGTCCACGTTCAGAACACACTGAGTGCTATAGAAAGTGCTGTAGAAGACACTGCCTCTTTGTCCCTTGATCTTGGTGTGCACATGAAGAGAAAGTGCTTTGCGTCCATCCAAATAGGTTTGCAATTCAAATTTGTTCCACTTGATATTTTCTGACTTGAAACTGGTGTGTTGGGTAAATTGGACAGTTTGTCTTTGCTGGCAACCATAATGTCAAACTATCACTTCTTACAGCACATGTATTCAGTGTGTTTGGGGGAAAAAACACTGGGTATATATTTTTAAAAATGTGGTTGTCCAAAAAGTAGCATACTTTTCAAGAGCCAGTATGGCAGAAATGGATTGAACAGTTATCTTGTGATCTAGTATTTAGATCTCATTCAAGGGTGCATGGTTTTGGGACTCTCTGAGATAGGCCCAGAGCTAGTTTATATTTATTACCTGCTGTTGGAAAAAATCACTCTTTTTTCCCCCCACAGTTACACTGAATAGTAACAAGTCAAGTATCGTGAAGGGAAAAAACTGAGATTGAATTTAAACCCAAATGACACCCATTTGGAGGTTACCACTAATTAGGAATTACTGGGTGAGCCATGCTTAAAAAATGAATGTTGAGCTGTGAAAAAATGAAAGTAGATAGTTATTGGCTTTTGTAAATCTATGTATTTAAATTTTTAAAAAGGAAATTTCAAACTTAAAGGTTAATTCCATATTTCAGGGTACTATTTCCTATAGCACAAAAACACGATAATGAAAATATAATTTTTAAAAATCAGAACAAAAGCAAAAATAATGAAATTCTGTATCTTTCTTTAAAACATTTTAGTAGGGACTGTCTATGTTATAATATTATATTTCTATTCCCTAAATGCCATGGAGGGTACTTTTTTGGGATTCTGAATAAGGTAGAAAGGCTGTAAGCCTCAGCTTTTCTCTTGTTATTTCTGAGTAAGTCTTACTTGAAAAATTCCTGGGAATAAGTTTAGCTTTATCAAAAATGGACAAAAGCATATTTTTAGTAAACTCCCTTGACAGTTCAAGAGGAGAAAATACAGTTTTAAGCAAATATTATATAAATCTAATACACTTGAAATAATGTTTATAGAAGATGTTTCATGTGTGTCCTCAATACATTTATAATCCGAAACTATTTACTCTGCTACAATTCTAATATTTTTAAATAGGTTTATTAAGAACTAGTCCACACACTGTACTTAGGGAGCACTTTCTCCTGACCTCTCTTCCTCACTTTCCATCTTAGTTTATTGCTTTGAGCATGAATGTGGAGAAAAGTGAAGGAGAAGTCAAAATATGATTTAGGGAGCATTGAATCTCCATCACCAATGGCTTCGGGAAGAATTCCATCATGCACTCCCCCCTTTTTTCAGAGAGAGAGAGAGAGAGAGAGTGTGTGTGAGTGGGGGTGGGGGAGGGAGAGAGAAAGAATTCCAAGCAGGTTCCGTGCTCAGCAGAGAGCCAAAGCAGGGCTCAGTCTCACAACCCTGAGGTCATGATGTAAGTCAAAATCAAGAGTCCGACACTAACTGACTAAGCCACCCAGGTGCCCCCATCATGCATTCCCTTTGAATAAGTTATATATTTATGGGTCTTGCCTTATGCAACCTGATTCCCTCAAGACTTTTTTGGATGAAATGGCTATTGGTAGTAACTTTAGGGCTTCTTCCCCCCAAATGATGACAAATTGGGAAGCATTATGTTCTAACAGTTGAATAGGATTAGGTTCAACCGCAATAAAATCCTAATGACGCTGGCTTGATAGAAATGTATTTCTTTTTCGCATAAATGACATCTAGAGGCAGGCAGTCTGAGACTGTAAGGAAGCTCCATAGTGCTTGGGGATTCATGCTCTTTCTATATTCAATACATGATTTTGACCTCATCATCCAAGATGGCTGCTGGTGGTCCAGCCAGGAGAAAGAACAAAGGAAGGAAGAAGAGGCCAAAGGTACATGGTAGCTACCTCTTAGGAAGGTTTCCTAGAAGACAAACAGATTACTTCCTCTTCCACTGGGAATTTAGTCAGATGTCCATACCTAATTACTAAGGAGTCTGGGTGGCTACATGTCCTACTTAGACATTTGAAACTTTGTAATAATGACAAAAGAGGGGAAGGGATCTTGGTCTCTGACACTGGAAGACAGAGCATGGTCTTTGAAATCAGACACATCTAGACTGTCAATCTAGCACACATTAATTGCGTGACCTCATGAAAATGACACAAGTAAGCCTCCATTTTGAAACGAAAGACAAGGGTGATATCACCTGATTTTATGGTTATTATGGCCTGCTTTCCTAATTTCCATGAAGGATGTCTCTAAAATAATAACACTCTGACCCCTGATGTGTGAACACTTACACCGTATTTTCCAACATATTCAATCATCTTTGGAAACAACTCTTTGAAAAACTTCCTTCAAAGTCACATAAATCTCATTAAATTAGAATCCACTGCTTAACACAGAGTGTTTGTACAGCAAATGTAGACTGAAAGAGTAAATACATTTGAAGAATACTCCCATGAACCCCATTACCCAACTGCATAATAAATATTGACTGAATGAAAAGTGAAAGAAAAAATGAACTACTCAGATTCTTTCTTTCTTTACTTTTTTTTTAATAGTTTTTTTTAAAAGATTTTATTTATTTATTTGACATGGAGAGAGAAATTACAAGTAGGCAGAGAGGCAGGCAGAGAGACAGGGAGAGGAGGAAGCAGGCTCCCCGCTGAGCAGAGAGCCCGATGTGGGCCTCGATCCCAGGACACTGAGATCATGACCTGAGCCGAAAGCAGAGGCTTTAGCCCACTGAGCCACCCAGGCGCCCTCTTTCTTTACTTTGACAATAATTTTAAGTAAAATGATGCCGCTTTGGGGTAGCTTTTCCCGGTTTCCACCCCTACTGTGAAGAGAGGGACTTTTAAAAATTAATTTTGTATTATGAAAGTGTATTTGTTAGAAGAGAACCAATATGAAAAAGATAGATCAATCGATACAAACATAGATACGTACATCTTTATATCTACATCTATATCTAAATATCTAAAATGAAATTTATGATAAGGAATTGGCTCATGAGATTATGCAGACTGAGAAATCCCACAAGTTGCCATCTGCAAGCTACAAACCCTGGAAAACCAGCGGAATAGTTCAAAGACCCGAGGTCAAGAGAGTCAGGAGTGTAGAATCCATTCTGAGTCTGAAGACCTGAAAACCAAGAGTCCCCAGGGCAGGAGAACAGTCAGACAGGGAGTGAATTCCCCCTTCCTCTGCTTTTGAATTCTGTCTGGGCTGGGAATGAGTTGGATGATGCCACCCATTTTAAGAAGAGCTACCCACTTGGCTCAGTTCACCAGTTCAAATGCTAACCTCCTCTGGAAACACCCTCGTAGACACACCCAGAAATAACATTTAACCAGATAGCTGGACCCCCACCCACATCCCAGTCAAGCTGACACTTAAAGTTAACCATCATATAAAGCAGCAGCAGCAACAACAACAAAAATGGGTTGCAAACCATCTGGAGTACAAAGGTTAAAATAAAATATTAAAGCCCATCACTGTCTTTATCCCCTAAGATAACTGCTGTGTATAGTACAGGATTTTTCCTTCCCAACCTTTTCCACTATCCATATTCAAACAAACATAGGGATGGGCACCTGGGTGGCTCAGTGGGTTGAAGCCTCTGCGTTCGGCTCGGGTCATGATCTCAGGGTCCTGGGATCGAGGCCCGAGTCGGGCTCTCTGCTTGGCAGGGAGCCTGCTTCCTCCTCTCTCCTCTCTCTCTGCCTTCCTCTCTGCCTACTTGTAATCTCTCTCTGTGTGTCAAATAAATAAATAAAATCTTAATAACAAACAAACAAACAAACAAACAAACATAGGGAGAATACTAAAGACACGATTCTGCAACTTCTTTTTGTGCTTAACAGTGTGTCTTGGACATTGATCCACACCAGTGTAACAAACATAGGGAGAATACTAAAGACGCGATTCTGCAACTTCTTTTTGTGCTTAACAGTGTGTCTTGGACATTGATCCACACCAGTGTATAAAAGCTAACCTGACTCTTTTTAATGGCTGCATAGTACTCCACAGTATGGATATCCCATACATTTCGTAAGCAGTGCCTGAATGGGGATGTTCCAGCCGTGTCTGTCTGGTTTTTCACTATGACAAACAATGTTGCCAGGAATATCCTTGTGCAAGTATTTTTACTTATGCCCGTGGTGGGAAAGTCCTGGAAATTAGATCATCTGGCCTCAGGATCTGCTCATTTGGCAGTAGAACACAGACTGACATAATGCCAGAAGAAGCCATTTAGACATCTTCTGTTTGCCAGTCCCTGACTGGTGTCTGGATCCAAGAGAAACTCCCTGATTGGGCTCAGATACAGATTCTTCCACATTTTCAATACCTGCATCCCCCCGATACCTCTTCCCCAAGCCCCTCAGCAGGATGTTTTACCCTTGAATGACCCCTCTCAGGCAGGCAAGAGAAAAACAGGTCTGACTAATATTTCCCTAACATATTGATAGTGTTTTGAAAGCAGAGATGATGCTTCAAGCAGGTTGTTTGCTGTAGGTCAGTGGTGAGCAAGCTATGAGCTGCAGGCCAAACCTAGCTTCCATCCCTTTCTGTACAGTCCGTGAGCTAAGAATGGTTTAGTGATTTTAAATAGCTGCAGAAGGTGAGGGCGGGGGGAGACAAGGAGTATCAGTGATGCACAAAAATGGTATGACATTAAATTTCATATCCGTAAGTAAGGTTTTACCAGAACCCAGCCCCACTCACTGGTTCACGGGTTGTTGGTGGCTGTTCTTCACCAAACAAGAGTGGAGTGGGGCAGCTGTCACCAAAACTGTATGGCCCAAAACATTGAGCGCATTCACTATCTGGCATTTTGCAGAAAATATTTTCTCACCGTTCCTTCATTTATTTTGCACTGAAGTGGAATGAACTCACTGCACCGTACGAGTTCTAGATGTTCTTTATGACTCAACAATACTATACATTTCTCAGTGCCCATCACGATAAGTGTGTTCTTCATCCCCTTCACCTGGTCACCCAACCTCCCACCCTTTCCCCTTCTGGTCACCACCAGTGCGTTCTCTACAGTTGAGTCTACTTCTCGGTTTATCACTTATTTTCTTTGTTCATTTGTCTCTTAAATTCCACAGATGAGTGAAATCATATGCTATTTGTCTTTCTCTGATTCATTTCACTTAACATGACACCATCTAGATCCATCCATGTGGTTGTGAATGACCCGATTTCATTTTTTATGGCTGAGGGATATTCCACTGTGTGTGTGTATGTGTTTATCTCACATCTTCTTTATCCAATCATCTATGGACGGACACTCAAGACTCCCAAAACATGCAATCCAATTAAAAATGGTCAGAGGTACCTGGATGGCTCAGTTGGGTGGAAATCAGGCTTGATTTCAGCTCAGGTCATGATTTCGGGGTCCTCGGATTGAGCCCCGAGCAGAGTCTGCTTGGGGTTCTCTCTCTTCTTCTCCCTCCGCCCTTCGCCCTGCTTGCACACTCTCTCTTTCTAAAATAAATTTTTAAAAATGATCAGAGGACCTGCATAAACATTTGACCAAAGAAGACATACAAACGGCCAACAGACATACGAAAATATGCTCAACATTGGTCATCATCAGGGAAAGGCAAATCAAAACCCCAATGAGATACTACCTCACACCTGCTAGAAAGACTAAAATAAAAAACACAAGAACAACAGGTGTTGGTGAGGATGTGGGGAAAGGAGAACCCTCTTACACTGTCGGTGGGAATGTAAACTGGGTTAGCCACTCTGGGAAACAGTACGGAGGTTCCTCAAAAAAGTAAACATAGAACTTACCCTACGATCCAGCAATTGTACTACTGGGTAAAATTTACCCAAAGAAAATGAACGCATTAATTTGAAAAGATATATACACTTCCATGTTTATTGCAGAATTAGTTACGGCAGCTGAGATATGGAATTCCACCGTTCCTTTATGTCTGAGGTGCTCTTTTTTCTTTTGTACCAGTCTCACGTTTTCTTCCCCAAATTCTTCCTGTCCTTCTGTGTGCTATTTCTTGTTTTCCTCCACGACTCTCTTAAGATAATACCGCAGATTAGCAGGGCCCATTTTAATAGTGAACTGCATTTTCCCACTTGCCAAGTTTCTGAAGGTAAAATACCTTTTTTTTTTTTAAAGATTTTATTTATTTATTTGATACACAGAGAGAGAGATCACAAGGAGGCAGAGAGGCAGGCAGAGAGAGAGGGGGAAGCAGGCTCCCTGCTGAGCAGAGAGCCCGATGCGGGCCTCGATCCCAGGACCCTGAGATCATGACCTGAGCCGAAAGCTGAGGCTTTAACCCACTGAGCCACCCAGGCGCCCGGTAAAATACCTTTTAAGGAAAATGTAGAATAATGGTTTTGACTTCGGTCTAAAATTAATTTCCGTCACAATATTAACACAAAGCTAATGAAATTCAGAATGAAGGGAATTTCTCTTAATGAATAACAAAACATAGCTCTTAATCTTTTCCGGTCCTACCAAAGACTGATTTAATTATAGGGTAGGAACCAGAGGAAATGCCACCCTTTTACATTGGGGGGTCCATCGAAACCAAAAAAATGTTAACCCTTTCTGAACCAGGACTGGCCAGAGGCTGAACAGCTGCTAATGTATTATCGGGAAAGCCTATTTCTAGGCTCGTGGGTAGAGAGAAGGGCTTGGTTGTTTTAGATGAGTCCCCTGGTTCTCGGGTGATGGCTTGTAAGGTGACAAGGTAGTAGCAAGCATCCAAAGAGAGGGCTGGAGAAGGAATTCTGGCAGGTCCCTTCTGGGTACACTGCCATTTTGAGAAGGATGTGTGGAGCAGTGAGGTGGGACTGCGCTAAATGGACGGCTCATGGAGCCAGAGCTTGAAAACAAGATGGCTCCTTGAGAATGAGGCCATGCCATCCATGTTCCCAGAACCAGCTTTGCCTGGGGCTCATTACAGGTGGGAGTTAACAGGCTCCTAACACAGACCAACTGAATCAGAAAACCCTGGGGCGGGGGTGAGGTCTGCGTTGTCACGAGCCTCCAGGTGAGGGCAATGCATCCGCGCAAGTTTAAGAACAACTGCATTCAGGGGCGCCTGCGTGGCTCCCTCATTAAGCCTCTGCCTTTGGTTCAGGGCATGATCCCAGGGTCCTGGGATCGAGCCCCGCATGGGCCTCCCTGCTCAACGGGAAAGACTGCTTCTCCCTCTCCCACTCCCCCTACTCATGTTCCCTCTCTCGCTGTGTCTCGCTCTGTCAAATAAATAAATAAAATCTTTAAAAAAAGAAAAAAAGAACAGCTGCACTCAATCCCTGCGTCAAGGTTCAGCGTGGAGGCAACACTAGAGAGCTCACCAGAAACTGTTAGGTTTGAAGTTTCCTGTTTGTGGGTTGGTGCTGTCTACGGTGATGGCTACAATGTATCTAGTGTGAATTATTATGTCTCAGGTACTGCAGCACATTTAAATAACAAGAACTAGAGCATTTATTGAATATATTCCAAACATGGTTCTAAGTGCTTTCTTCCACCACCTCACTGAGTTCTGAAAACAAACTAATGAGGCAGGTGCTGTTCATACCCCCGTAATAGGGGCGCCTGGGTGGCCCAGTAGGTTAAGCCTCTGCCTTTGACTCAGGTCATGATCTCAGGGTCCTGGGATCGAGTCCCACATCCGGCTCCCTGCTCAGCAGGGAGCCTGCTTCCCCCTCTCTCTCTCTGCCTCTCAGCCTACTTGTGATCTCTCTCTCTCTCTGTCAAATAAATAAATAAAATCTTAAAAAAATACCTCTGTAATATGAAAAACTGAGGTACAGAGTAGTCATGTCCTTGGTCCTACTGGTGGCGAAGAGAAGACCCATGATGTGGACCAGGTGGTCAGGCTCCAGGGCCATCAGTGGTAACCACGACGGACTGCCGCAGATATTCTGAGATGCGTGAATTAATCCAAGGCATAATTGTATCCCCTTCACCTTACGTAGAAAGTGAAATGCATGAAACAAATGTTATGGCTAAAGACTCAAAGGCGCTGAGAGGTCAACTAACTTGCCTCAAATCACACAACCTTTAGAGGCTCAGCTGGATTCGGACCTGAGCTGTCTGCTTCCATGCTGGGTCCCTTGAGCTATCCTGCCACTCTCCATCCTCATGACTCTTGTGGCGCTGGTGTGTCAGTTGGGTCATCGACACCCAGGGGTGACCCTGACCCTGTTTGGGGACAGCCTGACCCCTTCTTAAGGGAGAACAGGACACAGGTCCTCCATTCAGCCCCACACTGAGCTCTACCAGAAAGAACGGTCCCCAGGGCGCCTGGGTGGCTCAGTGGGTTAAAGCCTCTGCTTTCGGCTCAGGTCATGATCTCAGGGTCCTGGGATCAAGGCCCGCATCGGGCTCCCTGCTCAGCGGGGAGCCTGCTTCCCCCTCTCTCTCTCTGCCTCCTTGTGATCTCTCTCCCTCTGTGAAATAAATAAATAAAAATCTTTGAAAAAAAAAAAAAAGAAAGAAAGAAAGAACAGTCCCCAGGAGAGCCCTGGGAGCTCACGGGAAAATGTAGTGAAGGTGAGACCCAGATTCAAGTATGACTCATGCGAATCATTTTCCTTAGCACATAAATGGAGGAGGGGAGAGGAAGGGGTATCAGTTAGACTATGCAGTTAAATAATCACAAATATGCCAAGAAAACTCTTGGACATCCAGGAAGTCAGCATGGTCCCTGAACACTAATTAAGAAACAGAATCTCCTTTGCAGAATTGTTAGGAAGAAAATCACTGGCCCAACTTGGTGTCACTTTGGTTAGGACCCTGAGTCAGTAAACCAAGAACGTAATACCTAACCAAACTACAGTTTCAACCCTGCGTCATGTAAGCTTTAACCAGTCCACATGGGATTTCCTGGTCAGCCCTAGGAAGTTTACTGATAAACCCCTTCCACTCCCTTTTGGAGGGTCACCTTGCCTAAAACCATAGATTCTTAGCTAATTCCCTTTTTTCTGCTGCTTCTCTCCTTTTATTTTTAAGATTTTTATTTATTTATTTGACTGAGAGAGAGATCACAAGTAGGCTGAAAGGCAGGCAGAGAGAGGAGGAAGCAGGTTCCCTGCTGAACAGAGAGCCTGATGCAGGGCTCGATATCCCAGGACCCTGAGATCGTGACCTGAGCTGAAGGCAGAGGCTTTAACCCACTGAGCCACCCAGGCGCCCTGCTTCTCTCCTTTTAAAAGGCCCTTTTCTTTTCCATAGCTCTTTGGAGCATCCCTCTACCTGCTAGTTGGGATGCTACCTGATTCATGGATCGATTAATAAAGCCAATTAGATCTTTACAATTTACTTGGTTGAATTTTTTTACTTAATGGACTAAATGAGGCTCTCAAGATTCAGGAACAGTGTGGTGATATACAAAGTGTGGCCACTCTCAAGTCTGAGAAATCTGGTCTCATCACACTGGCCTTCTGCTTGTTCTAACATGCCAAGCTGGTTCCGAACTCAGGCCTTTTGCCTGCTCTTCCCTCCCTCCGGGATACCCTGTCCTTAGATCTTAGATCTTAGCTTCATCATCAGTTCGTGTGGCTGCCAGGGGAAGTCACTCAGATAAGGGGGCTGAACGTTATGGCAGAAGGGAGCTGGGGAAGGGACAGAAGCAGGAAGGAATGTGTTTTGTTTTGCAGAACCAAGCCAAGGGTTCCAGCCAAGGAGATGCCCAACCAGGCGTCTCACCTGATAGTTCCTTATCCGAGCCAGTTTGGGCTGGCCTGGAGGGGAGGGCTGGCACAGAATCCTCCCCCCCACCAGGGGACCTGAAATTATTATTAGCTCGTTACAGGACTAAGACCTCCTCCGCTGGGTAGAGTTTTCCACCATTTTCTGAACCAGAAATGCCTCTCCAAGCTTCCTGCCCCTGCACTCCCAAGGCACTGAATGGAAGCTTCCTGTACTAACCCCAGGGGGAGACAGGGCCTTGAGCGCTCTCTCCCTGTCTCCTGCCTTGTACGAAGTAAGGAAGGGTTCTTTGCTTTCAGCTCTTACCAACTGTGTGCTGTTGGTATCTGCCAAGCAGTGAACCTCTTGTGTTTGGTTACAACATTCAGAGGGGTTGGCTGGAGGGTCTTATCCTTTGAGAGGCCTTCCCTGGTCCCTTTGTCTAATGATGTCTTTCTCCGGGGTCCCCTACTCTGGGCCAAGCATTAGCACCTCCTCCTGTGATGCATTCCCTCCACTTTCCAAAGTCATTTTCATTACTCATTGGTTTCTGTCGCCTCTCTGTCCCCTCCTGGGAACCGGCGCCCCCAGGGCCTGGCCCCTTATGCTCCCTATCGCCTCTCCAGAGCCTGCAATAGTGGCTGGTACCTGGGAAGTGAGCCCTACCTACTGGCCTCAAGCCTTCCGGGGGGGGGGGGGTAAATTCCAGATGCCTTGGAATTCCCCCCACTCCCTTCCTCTATCCCGACCTGATCTGAAATCTGACCCTGGGCTTGTGCGAAGCTCCCTGCCCCTCTGAGAGCATGATTCACAGGGCTAAGCCCCCCGTGTGCACAGCCCGGCCCTGTGCCTGGAGAAGGAAGGTTGAGAAGCTGCCTTGCTCCGGGCTTGCCCAGAACAGCAGCCTGAGCTCACCTTTCCAGCCCAGAGGCCTTTTTGGTTCTGATGGTGATTATTTGAATGAGGCATTTTTAACTGCACAGTCCAAGGGCTTCTCAGCAGGGGACCCATTAACACTGGCCCGAAATGGGAGTCGCCTAGAGGGAGGGAAGCCCCAGGGACCGCTCTGAAAGCCTCAGCAGAGGGCGGGGCCGCCTTCGTCGCGGCAGCTCCCCGGGCAATGGAATGGGCCGCAGACAGGATCGCTCGCTTAACATCTGCAGCCTCCAGTCTCTGGGGCCGCGGGGAACTGTCCGCCCCGCTCTGCCAGGAAATCAACCACCCTCCTCTGAGGCTCCCTCCTTCTCTCCTTCTGCTCTTCCTTCCTCCTTTCTCTCTTCCTTTCCTCTTCTACCCTCTTCTCTTCCCTCCCCTCTCTCTCCCTCTCTTTCCAGCCGTCCTGCCTTCCCTCCCTTCCTCCCCCCTGCCTTGGGTAAGGACTTTACACAGATTCTCTGAATTCCCCTCGTTCTACCTCTGATCCCCGGCAATTGGCCCCACCACTGCATCCCTTTCTCCAGCCTCTGGCCTGCCTCTAAAATCTGAAGTATCAAGGTGACCTACTTTCGCTGTGTAGGTGGAGGGCATGTGGCTGAGGCTAGATGAATGAGAAGTGGGCAGAGGTGTCCAGCAGGCGAACCCCGAGCCCTCCGGGTTATCTGGCGGGGTAGCGGAGGCTGCTTGTGGGTGCAGATTTTCAAAGCCTGACCCCTTGGGCAGCATTCATGCACCTGGAGTTCTTCACCTGGGGCATTCATTTCAGGGCACCTCTTTCGGCAGCAAGTTGGGCAGAAGCTGGGATTTCTATAGCCAGAGTGCAACGTTGGATCCCACACTGACTGAGCGCTACCACGACTGTGCTAAGCAAAGCGATCCAAGCAGGGAGAATGGTGAGCCCTGCATAAAGCAAGCGCTCTGCACACACCATCTCAAGGGAATGCTCCCCAAAGCCCTTGGGAGAGGGGGGTGACTTGTGCCCATTTTTCAGATGAGAAAGCTGAGGTGTAGAGGGGTTAAGTTATACTGCTTCTCAAATTACAACTCTGTGAGGTGAGAATTCTAATCTTCATTCTATTCATGAAAACCTCCAGGGCTCAGGGTAAAGATCCCACAGCAGGTCAGCAAGAGACCAGGGACAGGGCTCAGCGCAGTCCCCAGGGCACGCTAGGCTAGGCTGCAGTGCACAAATCAACTAACACCAGTTGCAAAATTTTAAAATTCGGTTGCTAGAAGAAACACTGACTCCTGCAGCGAGGGTTTCCTGCACAGTAGGTGGGTATTAGACTCAGCGGAGGTGCCGTAGAGAGCAAAGACACCTTGCGTGGCTTTCTCTTTAGCCACGCCCCTTTGCAATGTGATTGCCCGCCCCCCATCAGGGGGCGGAGTCTAAGGCCCTGCCTCTTGCATCTGGGAGAGAGCGAGGTCACCTCATACAGGCCTCCTCATTTGGCCGCCAGCCACCCCCAAGAAACAGCAGCGGGGCTGGCCAGCAGCTGCCCATGGACGCGTGCGGGGAGCACGGGTGAGAGCGGAAGAACTGCCCACCTGAACCCCGCCCCAAAGGCTAACCGCGTGATCGGGAGCCCACTCAGCATCTCTCAAGTGTATTCTCCGGCCCAGCTGCATCAGCATCCCCGGGGCTTCTGTTGGAGGGGCAGATTTTCAGACTCGCCTTAGAACTAGTGGATCATGCAGTCTGGGAGTAGAGCCAAGTGACCTTTTTGTTTAAAAAAAAAAAAAGCCCTCCAGGTGATTGTGGAGCAAGCTAAAAATTAAAGACACACTAAACTAAATAAGTGGTTTAAGCCACTAAGTTTAAAGACCCTAATGGATACAGGTGTAGAAGATGAACTCACCCATGCCCTTGTGAGGCTTAGATTTCATTAGGGGAGATACCATATTCTTAAACATAAAAAGTCTGCAGTGTATGAGGTCCGATGTTAAAACTATAAGCCAATATCAGATTGCATGATCCTAATGAGAACTAATATTTATTTATTTATTTTTAAGATTTTTATTTTTTTATTTTTTATTTTTAAGCACTCTCTACACCCAACATGGGGCTCAAACTCACAAACCCGACATCAGGAGTTGCAAGTTCCACTGACTGAGCCAGTCAGGTACCCCAGAGAACTAATATTTAAATGAATGCTTACTATGTGCCGGGCTGTGAAGTGCTTTGCATTCATTATTTTACTAAGTTTTTCTAAGTCATAGGAACTCTTTGAGGTCTGTGTTATGCTTCCGGCCATTTTATTGGTAAAGAGACTGAGGCCTAAAGAAGATAAGCGCTTTGCCCGAGGTCGCTTAACCAGCTCTTGGCAGATAAGGATTCTAACCTAGGTGTGTGCCAGACCCTTAAGGCCGTGGCCCTGGGTGTTGTAGAATTCAAAACCCAAGTGTACTGCAGGAAGCAGAAAGCATGCTGGGAACATCCAGAGGGAGAGCTTGCCATTCCCCTGGGAGTGGGGGGGCTGGGGAAGAGGGGGTGGGGTGCAATCAGGAGAGGATTTATGGCAGAAGGAGTCCCTGGGTTGGCTTCAAAGGCCAGACATGTGAAGAGAGAAGAGAAGAAGAATTTCAGACGTGGGACCAGCTTGGGCAAAGGTGAGGGAACAAGCGAGCCTTAGGAAGAGGCAGTCATTTCACTGACAGAAGAGAGTGTTCCAGGGAAGGACTGCGGTAGAATTTTAAATTCAGGGAGTTACAAAGATCCAGCATTAATAATCTTGTTGGACGCGAGGTGTGGAAAGGTTATTTGAAATATTAAATTATTAAACTCAGCACTAACTGAATGTCTTCTGAATTCTGGGTAGTGTGGTCTCTGAATTGGTTTCCTTCCACCGTTGGACTATCCATGGGTTGAAGGTGTTGGATTCGAAAGGGTACGAAAAATATTTTGTTCTTGTTTTAATCTGATCTCTCATGCACATTTTTATATAGATATTTTTTTCCTTGAAGCTTATTGAGCAAGTAAGACCCCTCCTTGTCTTTACATAGCCACGATCGAAAGAGGGAATACCTAAGTGAACATCTACTATTCTGATCAACATGCTGTCATATTCACCACCAGTGAAGATGTTGTCCCCACTTGCAAGTAACAACCTAACTGTTTTCATGGATCCAACCAGCTGAACTCTTTAATTTCCTGGACTTCGTAATTTGCTTTTGACTTTTAGGACAGAGCCACAGAATAAAAATTAGACATATCAGATATTTGGAGAGAATCTTCTCAAACGTTTCTGTTCAGCCAGTTAAATTTTAAACTGATATCCTGTACTTTAGAGTATTATAAGCCGATTCTTTTATATTCTGAAATAAGACCGTGAGATACAGAAAATATCCTGGATTATTAAGGATAAACTGTGTATTTGTATAAACACCAAGCTATGTTCTGTTGAAAACATGTGTTCTTAGATGAAAGTCTATTTGCATTAAGAAACACTCATTTAAGGATGTAGTTACTTGCCACGGTGGTATTAGGGGATTCTGAAAGTATTTGGTTCTAATTAATGTTAGACAGCAACTCTGTGTTTTGAGGATAGAAATGAGGGAGAGAAGTGGGTCACAAGGAGACAATTTCTTCTTGATCAGACAATAGCAAGAGGAATGGGGTGGAGGTTAGTAGGGCTGTGTACTGCACAAGCCTGGGCGGGGCCATTTCTAACACAGTTGTCTGCAACACCGCCAATGGGACTTCCTGGCTTCCCATCTAAGCCAAGTTCAAGTTCAAGTGCCAATTTCAGTTCAGCTCAACAAATATTTATTTAGCCCCATTTACCAGGTATATTAGGGTTCTCCAGGGAAACAGAACTAATAGTATATATAGGAGTTATAGATAGATAGATAGATAGAGATAGATAGATATTTAAAATATATATACATATATATATATATATATACATACATACATACATACATACATATATATAGGATGGATAGATCAATTGATTAAGAAAAACTGATTCACTTGATTTTGGAGACTGAGCCAGGGAGAAACCCAAGAAAGCCATTGATATAGTTAGTCTGAAGGCCTGAGAACCAGGAGAACATATGGTGTAAGTCCTGGTCCAAGCTCAGGAGAAGATCCATGTCTTGGGCCTAGGAGTCAGGCAGAGAAAGCAAATTCCCTCTTCTTCTACCTTTTTGATTTCTTCAGGCCTTCAGTGGATTGGGTGATGCTCACCCTCTTTAGGGAGAGCAGTCTGCCCCATGCAGACACTAGTCTCATCCAGAGACACGCTCACAGACACATCGAGAAATAATGTTTAGCCAAATATCTGAGTATCCCTATGATCCCTATAATATTAGCCATCACCCCACTGAAAATACAGTTAATAAGGAAGGGTCTGTCATCTGGCGGAGCTCTCAGCACAGTGGGGAGGGGGACTGACAGTTACAAGACCGTGTAATGAACATGTGGACAGAGAGAAGTGCCTGGTGATGTGGGGGTACGGGCAGAGGGCAAGGATACAGAAGCAACACGGAGTAGGGCTGCCTGGAGGGGATGATGTTTGAGTGAAGTCTTCAGGTATGCGTAGGAGCTTCTGTGGAAAACAGGATTTGGGGAAGTCACTCCAGGCAGAAAAAGAGAGGGTGGCGGAAGGCATGGGCGTGTGAACAATCACACGGTGTAGTGGGAAGTGGCTCCCCAAGGGAAGTGTAGGATTGTGTGTGGTCCGCAATCACGCAGGGAGCTCAGAGAGAACTCTTCACCCAGGGGACCAGGGAGTCAGTGAAAAATTGTCAATGGGGTCAGATTTTCCTTTTAGCTTGTTCATAGCCATGAAACAAAGACCTCCTTCCCCCTTTGCGCAAACACGTGGTGGAAGAATGGAAAAAATTCAGGAGAGAGTCCTTAGGACTTTGATCTTGATGAGCACTGAAGGCTAACACTTGGAGCTAGAATGAGGTTTAGGCACCTTTGATAGTCTCTATGAAAACCACAGGACAAAAACGGAGCCTCTTAGGCTGTGTCACCAAATGTGGGCTTAGTACCTAACCTAACTGCAGTGCCAGCATCTCCTGGGAAGTGTTGGGAATGTTCTGGTCAGCACCAGGGAGGTAATCTGTCACAGGGACCCTCTCTGTCTTTTACCCCAAAGGAACAACCCACCTAAAAAGACTCCCAGCATTCCCCCTAAGGAAAGGTGACCTTGACTGGAAAAATCAATCCTTCCTTCCCTCCTTCCTTCCTTCCTTCCTTCCTTCCAATTTTTTGTCCCACCCTCTTTCCTATTTAAAACAAAAATACCCTTCCATTTCCTACAACCCCTTGGAGCTCCTCTCTATTTGGTAGACGGGATGCTGCCCAATTCACGAGTTGCTTAATAAAGCCAATTAGATCTTCAAATTTACCCAGCTGAATTTTGTTCTTTAACATTCTAGTAAGAGATTCAGAAGAGTTGCTTTTACTCAACCTCAGGCACAGATACAGAATTAGATTCTGCAGAGATTTTCGAATTAAAATTTGGTGAGAACTAACCCTAGAGAAACCTGTGCACATGAGCTCAACGTTCACGTTCTGCACGAGCACAGTGTTCAAGAGAGCCCCAGAGTGCAAACAGCTTAAACGCGCCGCATCGGCAGACTGGATAAATACATTGTATATTCACGGAACAATAACTATATTACATGACATTATTACAGGAACACAGTATTCTGCATGAGTATAGCAGTGCAAATAAACATAAGACAGCTAGTGAAACTGTAAGGATGAATCCAAAGAATATAATACTGAGCAAAAGAAGCAAGATACAGAGAATACATACACATGGTTCCATTTATATAAGGCTCAGAATTAGACAGAATGAAATGATATTGTTAAGGGACATAGGTATATGTTGTCAAACTACCAGGGAAGGCAAGAAATGCCTACCTCACAATCCTGGGGGAGTGTTGGGTGGCAAATTCGCCCCACACAGCAAGGGCAAGGAGAGGGGAAGAGGCAGACCTTTCCAGATGGGTAGGTGGCAGGATTAATAAGCCGGGGAACTTAGCAGCGGCTGCAAGATGAGTCGATCTGGGAAGCTGCCTGCTAGAATCTTTTTTTTTTTTTTTTTTTTTTTAGATTTTTTATTTATTTATTTCACAGAGGGAGAGAGATCACAAGGAGGCAGAGAGGCAGGCAGAGAGAGAGAGGGGGAAGCAGGCTCCCCGCCGAGCAGGGAGCCCGACGCGGGCCTCGATCCCAGGACCCTGAGATCATGACCTGAGCCGAAAGCAGAGGCTTTAACCCACTGAGCCACCCAGGCGCCCTGCCTGCTAGAATCTTAATAGTTTATATAGAAGCTTTAATGCGATTCATTCATGTATATTACCTAGATGGTCTCCACAACCCCTTACTCTCTCAAGGCTCTGTCCTTGGTCTGGCTACTAGCTAGGGAACGATGGCCGAAGCCTTCATTGCAAGGAGTGGGGAGTGCATGTGTGTTTTGGGGGGGGGGTAATCTCTGAGTGCCTGGGTCCAGCTTGCAGGTCAACTGGAGGTATGTCCTCTCTATTGCCTTCTCCAACAGGATCTCAGCTTTGTCGACTATGCAGAGAAACCTAGAAACCACCTGGCGACAGCTCCATTAATTCCAAGGTGTGATGCCTCAGAATCTCTCAAAAGTTGGTACAGAAAGTATGAACTTCTGAAATGATGATAGATTCAGAGCTACAAAAGGAAGACTCATTTTTGTTTGCCCCATGTCTTGGGAGGGGGTGAAAAATCACCCCCACCTCAGAAGCCCTGCTCTATAACAGGGCTGTTCAGTGGAAATACACTTCAAGCCACATATATGATTTTACATTTTCCTGTAGCTACACTAAAAAAATAAATAAATAAAGAGAAACAGGTGAAATATATTATACTTGACTCAATACCCCAAATATTAACATTTTGATATGTAATCAATATAAAAAAATTGATGTACTTTCCACTCTTTTTTCAACACTGAGTCCTTGAAATCCCAAATTTGTATTTATGGCACAACTCAATTTAGACTAGTCACTTTTCAGGGCGCCTGGCTGGCTGTCAGTAGAGACTATAACTCTTGAACAATGGTTATAAGTTTGAGCCCCATATTGGGCACAGAGATTACTTAAAAAAAAAAAAAAAGACAGACTAGCTACTTTCCAAGTCCTTAACAGTTCATGTGGCCCATGGCTGCCATATTAGACAGTATATGACCTGACATAAAGAAATAGATAAAGATAGAGACAAAGATATAGATATTATAACACACAATAAGTTGGGTTAACATCCATCATGGAAGGGCGCTCTCCTATGGAGCAGGACACTTTAAGAGTAGTAAGGGCAAACCAAAGCAAGTCAGAATAATAAACTCCCATCTGGTGAGAGTTTAAATCTTGCACGCGATGAAATTCATAAAACCACCAGTAAAGAGGCCAGTTTGCTGTTAGCTGGAGGAAGTGTGTGGGTTGAGCTCACACACACACATACACACACAGAGGAATTGATTTCCTGCTGTCTCGTGCACTTCCCAACAGGATGCTGAGTTGTCCCCTTTTAGGTATCTTCCCCTGTCACACCCCTCCTAGAAACGTGGTTTCAAAAATCCAAATAATGGCTATCTCTGTTGCAACGCTATTTTAACCGTACACATATTGTATTAAGAACTATAGATTAGGGGCGCCTGAGTGGCTCAGTGGGTTAAAGCCGCTGCCTTCGGCTCGGGTCATGGTCCCAGGGTCCTGGGATCGAGGCCCGCATGGGGCTCTCTGCTCAGCAGGGAGCCTGCTTCTTCCTCTCTCCTCTCTCTCTGCCTGCCTCTCTGCCTACTTGTAATCTCTCTCTCTGTGTCAAATGAATAAATAAAATCTTTAAAAAAAAAAAAAAAAGAACTATAGATTGGGGCGCCTGGGTGGCTCAGTGGGTTAAAGCCTCTGCCTTCGGCTCAGGTCATGATCTCAGGGTCCTGGGATCGAGGCCCACATCGGGCTCCCTGCTCAGCGGGGAGCCTGCTTCCCCCTCTCTCTCTGCCTGCCTCTCTGCCTACTTGTAATCTCTCTGTAAAATAAATAAATAAAATCTTAAAAAAAAAAAAAGAACTATAGATTTCTCCTGGACGTCTGGCCTCAAAAATATTGGCTTGCCCTACCTGCGCTTGAGATTGAATTTTTTTAATTGGCAAACACCACGATCTCCCGTGTATGTTAGGGCAGTTAAGTGTGTTATTAAAACAGGATGGTGTTTTGCTCTTTACATATGACATGCTGATGTGAGCAAACTGGCCACAAAAGACACAACCAGGACCTTCTCTCAGCAACTTTCCCCTCGTCTTCTCCCAACACCTTGATGTACTTTTCAAATTAGACTCCAAGTCCTTTTGGGTCTTGCCTCAATTTTCCTTTTTGCCCTCCAGCAATAGCAGCATCACGATTCTGGGCAATCGAGTTGTGCAAGATCACACCGAGTCTATTTTGTGGACTTCTCTTCCTCCTACCCCTCCCTGGCATTGATATAAACAAGCTCATACAGACGGACTTGCTTTTGTTTTTTTCAGTTCAAGAAGAAGATTCTCAGCTGTTGACAGATATCAGGGGAAATCTGACTGCACTAACTAAAGTACACTACTTTCTCATCAAGAAATCATCTATATTACAATTGGATTTTCCCTTTTCAACAAGTCTGCCATTTGGTCCCTGTTGCTGTCAGCGCATCTGCTTGGTAGATGTTACACGAACCTGTTGTCTCCATGGAGGGTAAGCAGGAGACATCTTTCCAAAAGCTCTTTCTAATGCCAACCTTTTTCTCTCTGCTCAGGGCTGACAGTTTGGGCTTGCATTCTCTGGCGAACATGGTTTATAGAAGATGAACCCCCAGCTGAAGCAGAGGGACCAGCTTTTCACCCTCACTTCTGAATCTCCCTAAGCAGGGAGAGGTAAGACTTGAACTCCCCAGTGAGGACAGATCAGTGGTGTTGAGATTTTCCAAGTCATTTTAAGGTAAATGTGTCCCTGAGGTTCACCACCAGTAAATGTGGGTGATCAGTGGAATCATTTAGAAGAACTTTAAAGAACACAGTTTCTAGTGCAGCAGCTCTGGAAAACAGTACGGAGCTTCCTCAAAAAGTTGAAAATAGAGCTACCCAACGACCCAGCAATTTCACTCCTTTGTATTTGCTGCAAAAATACAAATGTAGTGATCCAGAGGGGCACCTGCACCCCAATGTTTATAGCAGCAATGTCCACAATAGCCAAACTATGGAAAGAGACTCGATGTCCATCAACAGATGAATGGATATAAGAAGAGGTAGTATATATATACAACAGAATATTATGCACCCATCAAAAAAGAAATCTTGCCATTTGCAATGGCATGGATGGAACTAGAGGCTATTACGCTAAGCGAAATAAGTCAATCAGAAAAAGACAATTATCATATGACCTCAATGATATGCGGAATTTGAGAAACAAGGCAGAGGATCATAGGGGAAGGGAGGAACAAAATGAAACAAGATGAAACCAGAGAGGGAGACAAACCATAAGAGACTCTTAATCTCAGGAAACAAACTGAGGGTTGCTGGAGTGGAGGGGTGGGAGGGATGAGGTGGCTAGACCCAATGATGGACGTTGGGGAGGGTATCTGTGTGAACTGAGGAGCTCGTGAATGAAACCCAATGACATGATGAGAGCCAGCAGATGGGGAAAAGAGAGAACCCTGAAGGCAGCATTGGAGACCCTAGAACTAGCAAAGCCTAAACCTAATCCTGGACTTTGTAGTTTTGTGAACTTCTCAATCTGTCTGCTTCATTTTTCCTTAGCTTACGTTAGTTTCACTTGAGTCTCTGTCACTTTCAGATAAAACCATACCTGTGAACACACTCATATTCTCATGATTTCTCTAGCTGGAAATGACTGAGTCAGAGATACTGGTATTTTAACTTTAGAATGCATAAAATTCAAAAAGAGGGCTTTAAAAATGCTCTTTTCTGGGTCTTCCCCAGAGAGTCTGATTCAGAAGAATGCAGCCCAGGAGTCTGCATTTGGTGAGCACTCCAGCTGTATCTGACATAGGACCACACTTTGAGAATTACAAAACCAGAATATCCTCCTGGGTCACAGCTTCAGAATGAAGAAAGGTGACTGATTGGTGCCTACCATGAGCCAGCCATACCCCTGAGCTAGGCTCACTCCTTCCCACCTTTCATCTCCAGAACCATCTAGTGAGTTCCCCAAAAAAGAGAAACAAAATCCCTCCCTCTAGATTTGCAAAATGACTTTGCATAGAAGCATAACAGCTATTCCACTCTTTTAACCCAGAGAGATGCAAAACAATAAAAGAAGCCACAAAGGTTTTCATCGATTTTCAGATGTTAATAATTCCAAGGATATATGTAATTAGGAGAAGTTAATTAATTTCTTAAATAAAACCTGCTGGTCTTGTACACAGGGGCACGAGAAGAAAGTGCATCTTTCAACAGACAGAACCGTTAGCCTGTTACAGCATCTGAGTAGTAAATACTAGAGCTGAAGCTCTGAGGGATTTTCATTACATCAGCCATAATCTGAATCGTCCTGTTCTGTGAAAACTCGACACTGGACTTCTCTGAAGCTGGTCTTGGACTAACGGTGTTTGTGCTGTTTCTGGTTTAGGTTTCAACTTGCAAAACAGATTGTCCAAGACTGAGTTCTTCTGGAGACCCTGAGATGAGGATTTGGGTATAATTAATTTCTTAAGGAAGTTCTTGCAGGAGAGACCCGGAGGGGAAGGAGGAAAGGCAAGCAAGTGTGATTTAGGCAAAACTTTATAGCGGGTAACTTCAGCCACGTCCTGCAGGGGACTCTGGAGGGTAAAGTATGCCCCTGACTTTGTTCTCACCCTAGTAAGGAAGCTGGAATTTCCTACTCTTGTACCCATATGTCTTTGACCAAAGGCTCCTCGGAGGAATGTAAACCCCCCAAGCATTTCTGGCTCAGAACACCCAAGCAAATTTGCTCCACTGGCCTGAGACCGCTTCTCTCTTTTAAAGACTTACTTGTGCATGCTCATAGAAGCAAAAGCACATCAAATCAGGCAAGGAACACAAGACATGGTCCAAGGAATCCAATCCAAGGAGGACCAACAGTGCCTGGTCCAATTGCACAGATTTTATTGCCAAATTGACAAATCTAGTAATTTGTGTGCATTTTATGAGTTCACCAGTGGACAGCTAGTGGGTGGCGGGCATTGGTGTTATAACACAGCTCCGATCCAATTTCAGATTAGGAAGTATCCCTTCAGGTTGCCATCTCTCAAACATGCTCAGCTTATAACATTTTTTGTGTCCCAAATGTGCATAAAATAGGCATGGACTTTGTTTTCTTCATTAACGGTGTTCCATTCATAAACTCATTTACTCATAAAGTGAGTAATCTAGTTGAAGAATACACACACTTTCATTGGGACTCAATAAAGCCGTGTTTGATTAAATAAAACTTGTGGATTTATTAAAATTACAAAAGTAAGGTGTGCCACAAGAAATCAAATAAGAAATCAAAAAATAAAATGGAAAAATCTCCCTTTTAAATAACTGCCTAGAAATGACCACATCCTAGCCGTTTATCTGTTTACCTCCACTTCCTTTTATTTAGCTAGTGTTCTGTGGACATTGAGGTGGTTTCCAATTTTTTACTAATATAATGTTGCAACACAATTTCTCTTCTCTACCGCCTTGTGTAGGATCTGAGCATTTTGTGTGCAGGGACCAGACCCTTTGAAGGAGAATGGCTGACACCAAGGTTTGTGCATTAAACATTGTGAAAGATGGAGTCAAATGTTCACCCCACACCCCTGTCCCACAAATGGTCCTACTAATATATACTCTTACCAACAGTGATTAAGGCCCATTTCCTTGGTTATTTTAATCTTAAATGAAAAAAAATGTGTGTGTGTATACACACACACACACACACACACACACACAGAGACATACATATATATATATACACATATATTTTCACCCCAGCCACCTTAAAGTGAATAATTCATACCTTTTAGGACATTTACAATGGTGTGCAACCATCACCCCTGTGTAGTTCCAGAACATTTCCATCATCTCAAAAAGATAATCATTCTTAATGATCTTTGTACTGAGTAAGCATTCACTGATTATGGAATGTTTGGGGGGAGGGCAAATATACACTTTAAGTAGAAAAAGTACTCATCACTGAAATTAGAGTTCTGATCATGTTTCTCCTGTCGTGAAGTTTCTAGAACATCAAGGGCTCCTTTCAGTGCTTGGAGACAAGCCAAATGTGCTACTCTAAAGAAAAAAAAAATCCCTATTGGCCTGAATAATTTAAAGCACTGAGCTGGGACCTTGGAGAAAAAACAATGTGACTCACTGTCCTATTCTCATCTTGTCCTGTTAGCTGGTGTTCCACTTCATTCTACTATGTAACTCATTGCTCGGCCACACTCGACTAGTGTTCCTAGGCTCTGTGCCTTTATTTGAAGTGATCTCGGATGTTGAACCAACCTTGCAGCCCAGGAATAAATCCCACTAGGTCATGGTGAATAATCCTGTTAATGTACTGTTCAAGAATCTGTATTCAGAAAACTAGAGAGTACTCATGAAAGAAATTGAGGAAGACACAAAGAAATGGAAAGACATTCCATGCTCATGAATTGGAAGAACAAATATTGTAAAAATGTCTATGCTACCTAAAGAAATCTACAAATGCAATCCCTATCAAAATACCATCAACCTTTTTCACAGAAATGGAAAAAAATAATCCTAAAATTTGTAGGGAATCAGAAAAGACTCCTAATAGCCAGAGGAATGTTGAAAAAGAAAACCAAAGTTGGCGGCACCACAATTCTAGACTTCAAGCTCTATTACAAAGCTATGATCATCAAGACAGTATGGTACTGGCACAAAAACAGACACATAGCTCAATGAAACAGAATAGAGGGCCCAGAAATGGACCCTCAACTCTATGGTCAACTGAACCTCGACAAAGCAGGAAAGAATGTCCAATGGAAAAAAGACAGTCTCTTCAACAAATGGTGTTGGGAAAATTGGACAGCCACATGCCTAAGAATGAAACTGGGCCATTTCCTTACACCACACACAAAAACAGACTCACAATGGATGAAAGACCTCAGTGTGAGACAGGAACACATCCAGATCCTTGAGGAGAACACAGGCAGCAACGTCTTCAACCTCAGCCGCAGCAACTTCTTCCTAGAAACATCATCAAAGGCAAGGGAAGCAAAGGCAGAAATGAACTACTGGGGCTTCATCAAGATAAAAAGCTTTTGCACAGCAAAGGAAACAGCCAACAAAACCAAAAGATAATCGATAGAATGGGGGAATATATTTGCAAATGACATATCAGATAAAGGGCTTGTCTCCAAAGCCTACAAATAACTTATCAAACTTAACTCCCAAGGAACAAATAATGCAATCAAGAAATGGACAGAAGACATGAACAGACATTTCTGCAAAGAAGACTTACAAATGGCCAACAGAGACATGAGAAAGTGCTCAACATCACTCGATATCAGGGAAATACAAATCAAAACCATAATGAGATACTACCTCACACCAGCTAGAATGGCTAAAATTAACAAGTCAGGAAATGACAGGTGTTGGCAAAGATGAGGCGGAAGGGGAACCCTCCTACACTGTTGGTGGGAATGCATGCTGGTGTAGCCATTCTGAAAGACAGTATGGAGGTTTCTCAAAATTTTCAAAAAATTGAAAATAGAGCTACCATATGGCCCAGCAATTGCACTATTGGGTATTTACCCCAAAGATACAAATGTAGTGATCCGAAGGGGCATGTGCACCCCAATATTTATAGCAGCAATGTCCACAATAGCTAAACTATGGAAAGAACCTAGATGTCCATCAACAGATGAATGGATAAAGAAGATGTGAGATACACACACACACACACACACACACACAGGAATATTAATCAGCCATCAAAAAAATGAAATCTTGCCATTTGCAGTGACATGGATGGAACTAGAGGGTATTATGCTAAGTGAAATAAGTCAATCATAGAAAGACAATTATCGGGCGCCTGGGTGGCTCAGTGGGTTAAAGCCGCTGCCTTCAGCTCAGGTCATGATCCCAGGGTCCTGGGATCGAGGTCCACATCGGGCTCTCTGCTCTGCAGGGAGCCTGCTTCCTCCTCTCTCCT
>LNAC01000023.1:2607880-2622278 GCA_002007465.1 Ailurus styani | reverse complement strand
CAATGCGGGCCTCGATCCCAGGACCCTGAGATCATGACCTGAGCCGAAGGCAGAGGCTTTAACCCACTGAGCCACCCAGGCACCCCATAAGAGACTCTTAATCCCAGGAAACAAACTAAGGGTTGCTGCAATGGAGGGGGGTGGGTGATGGACATTGGGGAGGGTATGTGTGGTGGTGAGTGCTGTGTGTTGTGTAAGATTGATGAATCACAGACCTGTACCCCTGAAACCCCTATAATAAATAATACATTATATGTTAATAATAAAAAATTACAGGCAACTCAACAATAGGAATATAAACAACACGATTGAAAAAAAAAATCAAGTGATCTCTCTGCCCCAAATCCCCTTTCCCTGGGACTTCCTGTTCATTCTTCAAAACCCATTTTCGGGGTCATCTCCTCTGTGAGGACTTGCCCAATATTGATCGCTTTCTCCCATTTATACCCACAGTGCCTTGTCTAAACCTTCTCTTTCAGAGGCACCTGGGTGGCTCAGTGGGTTAAGCGTCTGCCTTTGGCTCAGGTCATGATCCTGGGGGTCCTGGGATTGAGCCCTCTGTGGGGCTCCCAGCTCAGTGGGGAGTTTGCTTCTCCCTCTCCCTCTGCTGCTCCCCCAGCTTCTGCTCTCCCTTGCTCTCTCTCTTAAATAAATAAATAAATAAATAAATAAATAAATAAATAAATAAAATCTTAAAAAAGAAAACAAAACACCTTCTCTTTCAGATAAACTACTATTTGAATGGCTTGACTGTATGCTTGTCTTTCTCCATCTGAATGTGATATCTGGGTGGCAGGGACATTGTCCCATTCATCCTTGAGCTGTCGCACAGTTTCTAGCTCAATACACGTCTGCTGAAGGAAACTGAACCACGGAACACGTTACTATGGATTTTGATAGTATTTAATTAAAAGAAAGTGATCTCAGGGAAAAAAATGATTCATATTTCTAGAAAAAAAAAGAATACCCATCTTAGTTTCTTTTGGATGAAGAAACCAAATCTGTTCAAATTAGCTTAGGTGTAAGGGAGTTTTAATTTTTTACTTTATTTTCATTTTTTACTTTGTAAGTCGATTTTTAAAGAAAGTTTAAAACCCCACAAAATCCCAAGTAAAGCTAGAAATGTAGTTCTCTCAAAGGCGGGGAGCTGGGAGGTACCAGGAATCTACAGCTGTCAGAGTTTACAGACCATCCCTCGGGTGATGAGCTTTTCTTTCAACTAATTTTTATTGAGCACCTAGTATGTGCCAGAACGGTGGTGAGCACTGGGCATAGAGCATGAAGCAGATGGCCACAGTTCCTCCCCTCATGAAACTTCCAGTCTGGTCTCCTAAGCATGAATGTAATGGCACTCTTTTCCACCCTCCCCCCTTCATCTGTGCTTCGTAGCTCAAGTTCCTGAGGAGAAATCTAACTGACTTTGGGCAACATGATCATTGACTAGCTCCCTCTGGGTCAGGCCTCTGGGTCCATTGGAGGACTTCTCTCTGAACAGGGTACAGGGCTGATGAGGCACCCAAATGCGCCTCTTGGAAAAAAATCACCTTATTCGACATGATCTTTAAGTATGTTATTTATGATTCATTTTGTATCGTGTAAGGCGTCAGATTCTAAAGATAACTCTAATAAAGAGAAAGCCATTTCATATTATGATCGTACCATCATAGGCTGTTGTGGGAAGCCAGGACAATTAGTGCTTTAATTTGAAAGAAAGTTCTGCCCGAGCAGTTAGCTCTGTCAGCGAGTATTGCAGACGGTTTTTGGAGCTGGGACCTTAGAGAGCATTGAATTCTGCGGACCTGTTTTCCAGATGAAAACACCGAGGCCCAAAGAAGGGGAATGATTTAGTCGAGGTCAAGGATCCATCATGGCGGCACTGGGGATGGAACTCAGGTAGTGGTTGGTGAGCTGTTTGAAGCTCACTCTTTTCTCTTTCTTCTGCCCTTCACCCATTCCCCTTTCTTTTTTTCTTTGCTTTTAAAGACACTTTAATCAGTTACTACCCTTGCATAGTTGAAGCATACAGATGTTAAAAAAAACCATACTCAAAAGCATACAAGAAAAAGCAATGTCCCTCCCCCCATTCCTGTTCCTGAGGGTCACGACGGCTTTGAATACATCTTCCCAGAAATCGTTTGTACATTTTTAGCATAAGTGTGCTTTTATTTCTGCTTTGCTTTTTTAAAAAGTTCTATCCTGATTGAAGATCGTTTGAGATATATATATACACACACACACACAGAGGATGTAGTTTATATATACAGTATATCTATTATAAATACAAATATAAATTTATTTCTAAGTTTAATATTTGTGTTTATATAACTATATTCATATAATAAATATACTTATATTTATTATATATTTTTATAAATAAACAACAATGTATTTTTATAGACATTTAAGAGAATAATGTAAGTAATGATTTATTGTAATTTATAATATGTTTAGAATATAAATATATTTATTATGTATTACATATATACGTAAGGCAGTAATGCCTAAACTGAGTTCCAGATTTTTTTGAACTGCTCATTCTTTTTTTTTTGTTTTTTTTTTTAATAGAGAAAGAATGGGGTAGAGGAGAGAAAGAACCTTAAGCAGGCTTCACACTCAGCCTGGAGGTCAACGTGGGGCTTGATCTCATGACCCTGAGATTGTGACCCTAAGATAACGCCCTGAGCTGAAACCAAGAGTGAGACACTTAACCGACTGAGCCACCCAGGCGTCCCTTAACTGCTCATTCTTTTTAACTGCTATATAGTATTCTGATATGGAAGCACTGAGAATTTTTTAGCCGATATCTCAATGATGGGGAGCTGTTTCCAGGAGATGATCAGTCCTCTCACTGATGGAGGTTTTCCATGCTTTGCTCTTACAAACAGTGCCACGAAGAACACTGGCCTCTGTCTTTGTGTATGTATGCAACGACACCTTTCTCTCTCCTCCCCTCCCCTCCTGTCCTCTTCTTGCCTCTTCTCCCCGCGCCTGCCCTCCCCTGATCTCTCCTCCTCCTCTCCATCTGGCCAACTCAAGGCATCAGGGAGGAGAGACACAAAATGTAACACTTGGTGGTGATGTGACGAAGGCCTGAATGGAGAAACTGGAGACAGAGTATCTCGGTCAGAATTATAACAGGAATCAACTTGAGTTAATTTAGGCAAAAACAGGAGGAAGGTAGGAGGACTTCATTGGAAGATTCAGGGGTATCACACAGAACCCCCAAATCTGAGGATCCAGAAAGCCATCAACAAGGTAAAGTTTCTTTTGGTCTTGTTTCTGCTGCTTTCTGGAATCAGACCCATTTTCCCTTCTGTTTCCCTGCCCTGTTTGCTCCTATCTGTGCATGGAGGCCAGTGGGGATTCCCCACAGGACTCAGTATCGAGGTTCTCAGCCCAGAGTGGTTGGCTTTTGCTCCATCCCGGATGGGTGATGAGGACCAGATTAGCTGGCAAAGTGATCTACGTAAGATGCAAATCTGAACGAACGTGTCTCTCTTTGCTTTACGTTGTTGGACAAGGTGCCATTGCTATGGGTAACAGTCTTGAGCATCTTAGCAAGACACTGAAACACTTTAAGCTAACCCCCTCCTTGACCTTTATGTCCCATCTTTTCTGCTCAGAAGCTCCAAGTTCTGGCCATGCCAGACATCAAATCATTTTCAGTGTACACCAAGAACGCATGACTTGGCTGGAACAGTGCAGGTTGGGTTTCAGCTCCAGCTCACCCCCTGGCTGGGCATCCCTGCAGGACACAGATCAGCATAGCTGTATAAGCAGAAGCAGGAAATCAGAGTCAGGAGAGATTAGGAGAACTATAAATCCCTTGATCATGGCGTGGGTGGTGATGAAGGTTAATGCTAGATTTCCCTTTCTGTGGGGATGGTGCTTGAACCATTTTACTCAAATTACAAAGGACATGATGGTCTTGGCAACTATAGGATTTGGAAGGAGACATCCAATGGATAGCACCTGGGTTTCACAGGTACCTTTCCCATTCCTTTCAACCTCCCGATTTTGTCTCTAATCTGGACAGGTTGCTAAGCAGGGTCTGTTCTCTGAAGGTACCATTGACCATCAGAGTTGGTGCAGCTGATGTTGGTGATGGAATGGATGTCTCTTGTCAGAGGCAGGCCATCACTGAGTCCTGCTGAGTCCACTCCATAGTGCCATGACCCCGAATTATTGCCTTTCTACTTTTTTTCCTGCAATAAAGCCAATGACAACCTTCGACCTCCAGCACTGGTTTCCCTGGTCTGTTCTCCATAGAGCAGGCAGAGCTGTCCTGCAAAAATGCAGATTTTGGTCAAGTCACTCCTGCTTCAATGCCTTCCCGGTGCTCTCAGGTTTAAATTCAGCCCACCACCCCCCACAAGAAACCTGTTTGATCTGGATCTTGCCACTCATCAGCCTCAACCTCTAGCCCCGGCCCTGCCCTCCTGTCTTTTTGCCAAACTCAATGATGAGCGATTCTTAATCTGGAACCCCTCATGGGCATAGCTGCTTATGTGAGTTTCCTCTTGCTATTGTCACAAGTTACCACAAATTCAGTGTTTTTAAGCAAGAAGAAACATATTCTCTTATACTTGTGGAGGCCAGAAGTCCAAATTGAGTCTAAACAGGCTAAAATCAAGGTGTCAGCAGGCTGATTCCTTCTGGAAGCTCCAAGAGAGCTCTCTTCTCTTCCTTTTTTCAGCTTCCAAGGCTTGTGGGACCCTTCCTCCATCTTCAAAGAGCATCAGGCCAACCTCTGCTTCTGCCATCCCGTCTCCTCTTCCTCTTCCATAGCCAGATCTCTCGCCAGCTTCCTCTTATAAGAACACTCATGATTACAGTTAGGGCTCCCTTGGATAATCCTGGTTAATTGATCCCCGGATCCTTAACTTAATCACATCTACAAACTCCTTTTTGCCAGGAACTCGGCTTGATGTTCCAGGGATTAGTACTTGGATATCTTTGGGGGCCATTATTCAGCCCGATCCCAGGATATATTGAATACATTAGGCCCTTACCTGGTTTCCACAGAAACCATAGAGTCTATTACATGCATTGCAATCATCTGTCGAGGAAAGAGCTGGTTATATACTCTTCAGCTCTCTTTCTTCCTCTGAGCACATAGGAACACTACATTTCCCAGACTCCTTTGTGCTTAAGTTGGGACCATGTGACCGAGTTCAGCCAATGGAATATAGTGGGGATGATGTATGCCACTTCCAGACATGGCCATCAGTTGCCTCACTCCATTCTTCTGCTCTTTCCTCCATGGCTCCATATGGCCTCCACGTGGCCTCCTTTTATGGCTAAAAGTAAATGATTTCACAACGGCAGAGCTGCACGATGGGAGGGACTTGTGGATTCCTGTCACCATGTACTGTGTTAAGCCACAGAGATTTTGTGGTTAAATAGTATAGCAGATGACCTATCCTAATAAATTTGTCTTTTTTTGTTTCTTTCCTTTCCCTAAGTATAGGCTCTATCCGATTTTCTGTTGTATCCCCCACCATTTGCACAGTGTTTGGCACGAAGTGAACATTCCATAAAGGCTTGCTGAGTGAAAGAGGGGCGATTGGATTCAGGATGAAGACATGGCGGGGGGCGGGGGAGACAAAAACAGGGAGCCCTATCTATGTCACTGTGAGAGATGCCGAGAGCTGAAGTGAAGCAGGAGCAATGGGGATGACAGAAAGGAAGGATCTGATGCTCACTCAGGAGGGACAACTGGCAGAACTTGGTGACCAATAGGATATGGAAGTTGAGACCAAGGATGGCACCAAGGACACATGGCTGGCTATTGTGCACTGAACTTTCAGATATGGGGGTTGCTCTGAATTCATAGGTGAAAACACAGCGTATACAGCTCTGTGTGACTGTTGCTTCCCTGGCTGTGTGGAAGTTTCTGCTGGAATACTGTTGGTGGGGCAGTCTTGGTGATGTGGAGATGTTCATTTTACTGTGGTTGGTCGGAGTAGGATTTGAACTGTGTGGTTAGTCAATGCATGTTTGTGCATGTGAATCCTTGCATCCTCTCAAACTCTGCATCTGGAAATCCTAATGCCTAGTGTATGGTATTGGGAGGTGGGGCCTGTGAGATGTGGTTAGGTCGTGAGGGTGGAGTTCTTGTGTTTGGAATCAATCTCTCTCTCTTTTTTTAAATAAAGATTTTATGTATTTATTTGACAGAGAGAGACACAGCAAGAGAGGGAACACAAGCAGGGGGAGTCAGAGAGGGAGACGCAGGCTTCCTGCTGAGCAGGAAGCCCAATGCAGGGCCCCGTCCCAGGACCCTGGGATCATGAACTGAGTCAAAGGCAGATGCCTAATGACTGAGCCACCCAGGAACCCCTGGAATCACTCTTCTTATAAAAGATACCCCGCAGAGATTCATTACCCCTTCCACTGTGTGAGGACATAGCAAAAAGGTGCTGACTATGAACCAAGAAGAGGGCTGTCACCAGAATGTGACCATGCTTATGTCTTTTCTTTATTTTTTTAGAAAGAGAGAGAGAGAGTGTGAGAGCATGGGGGTGCGGGGGAGGAAGAGGGAGAGAGAATCTTAAGCAGGCTCCATGCCCAGTGTGGAGCCCTATGTGGGGCTTGATCTCACGACCCTGAGATCATGACCTGAGCTGAAATCAAGATTGGGACACTTAACTGATTGAGCCACCCAAGTGCCCCCACCACACTTGTGTCTTGATCTTAAACCTGTCAGCTTCCAGAACTGTGAGAAATAAATTTCTACTATTCACAAACCACCCAGTGGATGGTGTTATGTGAGAGTAGCCCAAATGGGCTAAGACAGTTGATATGGCTAGTCAATCCCACATCCCCGTATGCATGTCTGCCCCCCCACTTTTAAAAAATATTTTATTTATTTATTTGACAGAGAGAAAGAGAGGGAGTGAGCACCACACTCACTTGAGAGAGGAAGAATGGCAGGCAGAGGGAGAGGGAGAAGCAGGCTCCCCGCTGAGCTGGGAGCCCATTGGGGGGCTAGATCTCAGGACCCTGGGATCATGACCTAAGCCAGAGGCAGACATTTAAGGACTGAGCCATCCAGGCACCCCTGCATGTACCTTTTCAATGCAACTTTGCCACTCTTCCAATTAGGAGAAGTCTATTTCCCTCCTACTTGAATATGAATTGGCTTTATGGGTTGCTTTGTGCCAATAGAATAGTCTAACCCTGGGTCTCAGTAAGTCTCGCATGCTTTATTTTAGTGAATCAGGACCCTGCTGAGGCGCCATGTGAAAAATTTAGCCTGATGCCTTGAAGAATCTCATGGAGCAAAGCTGTCCCAGCTGAATGCTGCCCCAAACCAACTAGCACCCCAGTGATCTGGCAGTTAGCAGCAAATGCATGCGTGAGTCCAACTAAGACCAGAGAAAACATCTAGCTGAAATCAACTTAATATCAATTCTGCCAATCCACAGAATTGTTAGTTAAATAAAAGAGTTGTTACCTAAGTTTTAGGGTGATCTGTTACATGGCAAAAAAACTAAGCGATACAATGTGTATTTGTAGGCATTGGTGGGAGCATAGAGCCATGGGTCCAGGGAGCTGTGTGGTTTCCATCTAGTCTTAGCTGGTACCTGGGGATACACCTTGTAATTTTAACCAAGGGAGCTAGCTGGAAAATGCATGACCCTAAAACCTATTTGGGTTTCCCAGTACAGTTGGAGGGACTTAAATTATTCAGATAATTGCTTCAAACTGCCACTTTACTTGTGAACAAAATCAAGGTTCCTAAATTAGTCATCTTAGACTCTGGGATTTCATCTATACTAAAATGACCAAAAATTGGGGAGTATAAGTTTACCAGTTCTTCCCTGGTAAGAAATATTTAAAAATAACACACACACACACACACACACACACACACACACACACACACACACACGATGATAAATATAAGACTAACGTAACTTTAGAAAAGTGAATTGTTATACAAATAGAGCCTACAGCCATTAAAAGAGATGCTTATTGAATGCCTTTTTCTTTTTCTTTTTTTCTCTTTTTAAAAAGATTTTATTTACTTATTTATTTGACAGAGAGAGAGAGACAGTGAGAGAGGGAACACAAGCAGGGGGAGTGGGAGAGGGAGAAGCAGGCTCCCTGCCAAGCAGGGAGCCTGATGTGGGGCTCAGTCTCAGGATCCTGGGATCATGACCTGAACGGAAGGCAGATGCTTAATGACTGAGCCACCCAGGCGCCCCTGAATGCCTTTTCATCAACCATAATTTTTCTCAATTTTCTATAGACCAGGGGGAATTTTGCTACTGACACCTTCAGCATTGTCCTTTGGACTGACATTTGAGTACCACTTTTAAAGAGAATCTACCAAAATTCTTCCTGCTCTGTTGCTCAGAATGCTTGCACACATTTAATTTAGGACTGCTGGAAAGTCACCACCTCCGAGAAGCCTCTGGCAGGGAAGGTGGAGCTAAACACCCCCCTCTCAGTCCCCATAAGCTTGACCGCTCTTTCTGCCCGAATTGCATCCCCTATAGAGAGGACCGGCTGCATAATGGGTTGGGCCCCATGTTCAGAAATCATTTAGAATTTCAAGGCAACTGCAAAGTAGTGGACCAAGCCTGGGGCCTTCCTGAGCGTGGGATCCTGTAAGACTGCACAGTAGGCATATTCTTTCTTTCTTTCTTTTTTTAAGACTTTTTACTTATTTATTTGACAGAGAGAGAGAGAGAGAGAGAGAGAGAGAGAGAGAGAGAGAGAGAGAGAGAGATCACAAGTAGGCAGAGAGGCAGGCAGAGAGAGAGAAAGAAGCAGGCTGCCCGCTGAGCAAAGAGCCTGATGTGGGGCTCCGTCCCAGGACCCTGGGATCATGATCTGAGCTGAAGGCAGAGGCTTACCCCACTGAGCCACCCAGGCACCCCGTAGGCATATTCTTTCTTGCCCTGGAGACTGTGCGATCCTCGAGGGCAAGGATATCGTCTTAGCCGTCTGTCTGTCCAGCATCCAGGACAGCGCCTGGCACCTAGTAGGCCCCCCAGGCTTTCTGTAATAACAATGACCCTTTACCAAGTCCTGCCAAGGTTCTGTTCACTGCGCTAAGCACGCTGCACCAGATACAGAGTATCTGTACTGTTCCTGGGGAAGGGGACCATTCTTATCTTCATCTTTTAAAAAAGATTTTATATATTTTTTTTGATAAAGAGAGAGCACAGGAGAGCGAGGACACGCGGGCAGAGCAGCAGGCAGAGGGAGAGGAGAAGCAGGCTCCCCACTGAGTTGGGAACCCAATGCGGGGCTTGATCCCACAACCCTGGGAACATGACCTGAGCCGAAGGCAGAGGCTTAACCCACTGAGCCACCCAGGTTCCCCTCTTATCCCCATCTTATAGATGGGAAAACTGAGGCTTAGAGAAGTGACATGACTCATTTGAAGTAAAGACCTCAGATGAGAAAGAAGCAGGATTTAAACATAGGCAAGAGGGCGCCTGGGTGGCTCAGTGGGTTAAAGCCTCTGCTTTCGGCTCAGGTCATGATCTCAGGGTCCTGGGATCGAGGCCCGCATCGGGCTCCCTGCTCAGCGGGGAGCCTGCTTCCCCCTCTCTCTCTCTGCCTGCCTCTCTGCCTCCTTGTGATCTCTCTCCCTCTGTGAAATAAATAAATAAAATCTTAAAAAAAAAAATAAACATAGGCAAGAATCACTGGTTCTCAGTCGATTTCGCAACGTCTGCTCATCAACAGTTTTTGGTTGTGACAATGGGGAGTTTGTACTGGCATCTAGGGNCATAGGCAAGAATCACTGGTTCTCAGTCGATTTCACAACGTCTGCTCATCAACAGTTTTTGGTTGTGACAATGGGGAGTTTGTACTGGCATCTAGGGGGTAGAGCCTGGGGCTGCCACTGCCACTAGGCCTCCTGCAGAGCACAGGACAGCCCCCCACCACACAGAAGGAACCGCCCTAAAATGTCAGTAGCGCTGGAGTTGAGAAACCCCATCCAGATACCAAAACCCACGTCTCCTAAAAACCAGGCACTTCCCATTTTCTGTATTTAGATTTCATTAATAAATACTATTTTTTCTCACATTGACTTCAAATTGATGTACACCTTAAATATTTATGCCCACGAAGCCATGTGTTAGATGTGCTATTATTTTTTTTCTGCTACACATTGAAATAAATATAACACTAGTAGTAAAACTTTTTGGGGTAAAACCAAAAATCATCTTACATACCTCTTGTGGTCTGGGAAAACCATACTTCAGACCCACTTCACTTCTTCCGTAAAAGATCCTTTATCTTTTCAGAATAAGAGAATAAAATATATCAAATCGGCGTGTTGCTTGAGCATGGCCAGGGGCTGGCCACATTTTGGCTTCTGTGGGGGAAGACATCGAGAAGACATGACCTCTGGCTGCGGGCAATCAGAGGCTCCTCCCCCTCCCCTGCCCTTGGGATGTATATTTCACCCATTGTGCTGCCCCTGGGAGGTGATTTCAAGGATGTAGCCTGGAGACAGCAAAGTACTGTTCAGATTATCTGGACCATATACTCCTGACCTCCACTGAAGCCTCTGTGTAATATAAACTTGTAAGATTCCACCGGGCAGGTGCAGAGATCTATTTGTCTTGCGGGGCCAAGGACAAGCCTTGTAAGTTCCCTTGCCTATCACCTCTGCCAACTGCCTTTCTGGAGAGGTCTGCCTCCTTTTTTGGTCTCTCCTTGGCCTCTCTCTAGGTGGGGGTCCAGTTTTGATTTTCACCCAGGTAGCTCCTAAAATTTCAAACCAACAGCTTCTGTGTTATCACTCTCACTCTTCCCCCCCCCCAAGGTTAACAGTTGCTAAGAAACCTTTTGAAACCCTAAAAGCTATCTGATGAGGACTTATTAACAAACAGCTCCTTCCAGGGAGGACCGCAGCGCACATAATCTGATTTGCTGAGTTGCTTCTGGACCCTGGCTGCAAGTCCAGGTAAGCAAACATTCTGTGGACTGCTCTTCCCTCCCCTAATTGTTGGGGAGTATGGTTTTGGTCTTGTTGCAAAGCTGTACTGAAGGCTGACATAATTAAGCCTAGAGCAAACGAGATTCTTCTTTCGATATTAAAAGTGTCTGTGTTGTAAATAATAATGTCATCATCTCTTTCATAGAAAGTACTTTCATTAAGAGCTGCATTTTAATTTCAACACATTTGCATGAATTCATCTGGCTAGTGGTGGGGGGTGGTATTTGATGATTTTTCATCTTTCATGAACCTGCCAGGTGTTTCACTGAGGAAGTTTATAACACCACTACCCCCCCCACCCCAGGAGCCCTGAAAGAAATACTCTCAATCACGTGCTCTGAATGAGGGCATGTTCTCAATAACCACACATCTATTAGGAGGTAGTGACTCTATTGATTGAGTTGACATACCCAGAGGAAAGGGACTTGCTTCCAGGCACTGGGTGGCTCAGTCAGTTAAGTGTCTGCCTTCAGCTCAGGTCATGATCTTGGGCTCCCTGCTCAGTGGGGAGTCTGCTTCTCCCTCTCCCCCTGGTCATGCTCTTTCGCTCTCAAATAAATAAAATCTTAAAGAAAAAAAAAAAGGACTCTCCTTTTAAAGAGTAAAATGAGCCTAGATGGTTCCCCCCGCTAAATGTTTTTCAAAGGCTTGGGAAACAGGTGTGGACAATATTCCATCTTGCAGCAGCCTTGGCAGGTGGGAGCAGCAGGGAATTTGGTTTGGGTGAAGCTCACGGCAGGGTAGGGGGTGAGGGGATAAGGTTTGGGATGTGGCAAATAAGCCACGAGGGGTAGATCAGGTCTGCTTCTTTCCCAGGCAGGATTCCTGCACTCTCCTTGTCACAAACAGGGGGCAGTCTCTGTTAATTAAAGCCGGGAACAGCAGCCAGAGCGAGTCTCCTCTGAGGACTGGACTCAAATGTCCTGGAGACAGGCAATATTTTCAAGAGATTGGAGGCAGATTCTGAAATGGACTTTTCTGTCTAGAATTTGTCTCTTCTCGCTAAGCTTTTCTTTTTTCTTTTTTCAAATCAAATTTAGAAGTGTCTGAAAACCCCCAGCTCTTGGGGGAAGGTGTCTGTGACCTACTGTTCAATCAGGCTTTGCCCTAAGCTCCCAGCCCTGATGCTGGCTGGGAGGTGCCTCGGTGGGGTGCAGTGGGGTGGGAAGGCAGGAAAGCAGAGATTAGGAATCTGGCAGCCTGCATCTAGCCTGGGCTTTCCCCTTTGCTGGCCACTTGACCTTGGACAAAGCCCTTAACCTCTCTGAGTCTCAGCTTCCTGGACCTTGGCAAGGCCACTGGATTCGGGGAGGCAAGCCTCCCCGATTCTGATTTATTGTGTAGAAATATCCCAACCCCTCTGCCCGGTCCCCGGAGCAGAAATTCCATCAGCCGTCCCTTTTCTCCCTTGGTTTAACACCAACGGTCTTGCATCGAAGATCTTAACACGTTCATCAAAGCAGACTGTAAATATTTTTTGAGTGCTTCTCACGTCCAGCACTGCCGTAGGCGCTGGGAGACTGTGGGAGTCAAGGCCCCTTTCTGCCCTGGACTTGACCATTTCAGTGTGGGGAGACAGACAGAAACCAAACATCAGGTGGATAGGGAGTCTGGAGGCCTATTTTAGGAAGGCACTGCCTGCAGTGGTTAGAGCACAGGCCCAGGAGTCAAATTTCTTGGGTCAAAAGCCAACCGAGGCACTTCTGTGGGCAACTGGCTTAATTGCTTTGGGCCTCAGTCTCTCCCTCTGTTGTGTGGCCTGATTATATTACCAAGCAGGTAGAGTTAAATGAGATCCGTCCCTCAAATGTTTTAGTGAATATTCCCAGATTGTCTGCTAGAAGCTAGGCACTGCTCTAAGCATCTGTGAGGAGGTGATTTTAGAAAAGACAAGCTTAGTGGGCTTGTTGCAGGCACGGAATAAATGTCAGCTATCATTAGCTCTCACACACCAATGCTTGTGTTTGTAGAGACTGACACAGTGGTGGTGGGTGTGGGCTGACAGACGCGCCACACTGTCCTATTTTGGGGATCCCATTATGATGGAACTGATGAATTTAGACTAAACAATCTCATACCTTGTCCAGGTGGGTTTGGGACAAAACACAGCCCGTAACTCAACGAATCTTCTAGGGCTGGTATACTTGGGTTATGCTCCATTAGGGATGGCCTGGTGTTTTTGCGGGAACAGGGTCATTGTTTGCTAGTCTTTGGGAAGACACTAGGTGACTTTCTTCAAAGAGAAGGCACAATTAGCCAAGCTCCCTCTCACTCTGAGAAGGCTTGCCATAGAGCCCACCCCCCACGCTTTTTCAGTGAAGGGGACCCAGTACGTCATTTTATTTGTGGCCCAAATTGGGGGGGGGTTTTGAAAATGCCCCGAGAAGCCTCTGACTGCAGCCTAATGGAGGGGAGGGTGGTGGAGACATCATTTCCTCGCAAATCGCCCAGCCCGACTGCAAAGTGTATACTTAGTTAATGCAATTAAAAACAAAACGCAGGGGCGTGTGGAGATCTAAATTCGGTGTAGCAGCTTTGGTGCAAATCCCGTTTTGGGGGCTACTGGAGTCAAATTCAAGCAGAGGAAAGAAGTGGGAGAAAGGGGAGAGGGACGACGGATGACTGGAATCGGCTGAGTGCAGAAGGCAGATCTGGAAATTCCTGGCAGGCGACCGGAGGCTGGGAGCTGAGGGCGCAAGGCCGGACTCCGGAGCACCGGTGAGCACGGGGGCCGGCCGACTCCGGAGACCCCCGCGCGGGCTCCAGGCGCGGGAGGGTGGCTGCGGCCGGGGGCCCAGGCCTTGCGCTGCAGCAGATCTGGGCGCGCAGAGGCGACGCCGCGGTGTGCCCTCCCGTGGAACCCAGCGAACGCTGCGAGGTCGCAGAGGGACACAAAGTGGCAGGTCCAGGGGCCTCGGAGAGTCCCAAGGAAAGACATTCCGGGACGTGGGACGGGCCACTGCTTCGGCCTCGTCTGCTGCCTCCCCCTCCCCCCTGGGCTTCTTTGACTGTCGTTGGTCCCCCGGCCCTCTCGCGGGGGTGCTTACCCCGGGCCCAGGGGCTTGCCACCCCGCCTTCCCGGCTCAGCCTCGGTCCTCGGCTCGTCCCGGGGAGTTGAACCGTCCGGCAGGCACGCCTGGCTCGGAGGGCGCCGTCCGGGGGCGGGGGAGGTGGCCCGGTGCACCTGGAGAGTGCGAGCCAGATCAGACCGCGCCCCCGTCCGCCTCGCAGTGGACGCCGCCGAGTCCGTCCTTATCCTCTCCGAGTCACCCCTTCCCTGGAGGGCAGAGTGGAGCCGCAGCTCCTGCGCACGCACGCCTGAAAAAGCCACGGGCGGAGCCGCCTCCGCGCCCGGAACAGGTCTGAGCCGCGCCTCCTGCCCGGAGAGGGCGCGGGAGGTCCCGCCGCGCTCCTCCACCTGCCGCG
>LNAC01000023.1:2506441-2605118 GCA_002007465.1 Ailurus styani | reverse complement strand
TCCCGGGGTCTGTGTTAAGGTGAGGCAGGATTGCGTTGCGGCAGGCGGCTGGTGTCGCCTTGGTAAGGGAGAGAGTCGCCCAGGGATAGATAGGTAGGCTGCCTTGCAGATTCGGGTTAATTCCTCTGGCGAAATATACACGGAGCCCTTTCCTTGCAAGCCAGCGCTTAAAGGAGCCCTCCTGGGTGTTCGGGTGGTGGGTAGGAAGGGCGGGAGAAGGGAAGTGAGAAGGTGGGAGCCGAGCTGAGGGTGGGCGGCTCCCTTTGGACGTCCGGGGGAGAAGGTGATGCTAGCTTCAGGCCCTCTTTGATCTGGGTAATCCTGTGGAGACCGCACTCCGCGGCAGACCTGAGGGCCCAGCGGGGACTCAGCTTCCTGTCCTGCCCCCTTGCAGCTCTGTCAGGAGAAAAAGAATCACCCCGCCTGGCTGGTTGCAGCCACTTGCTTCTGCAGGTACCCGGAAAGGGCTGCTTGGGGGTGGAATCCGCCGGCGCCCAGTCCTCCTCCGGTAACAGCCTCCACATGGCTTCTGCTCTGTATACATTTTGGGAATTCCAGAATGCAGTGGAAGTGCATTGTCTTGGAGAGAAAGAACAGTTGAGCTCCCTCCACCCTCCCCCCCCATCTTGGAGCCCAGTTCGGGGCTTGAACTCATCACCCTGAGATCAAGACCTGAGCTGAGATCAATAGTTGGAGGCTCTGCCTCCGGAGCCACTCAGGTGCCCCCAGGAATGGCTGATTTTTTATTGGCAGTTTCCATGGTATAGTTTTCAACCCCGGCTGCTGTTTCAGATCGCCTGGAATGCTTTTTAAAAAATCCTGTTGCTAGGGGCCCCACCCTCAACAATTTAGATCAGAATCTTCAGGGCTTTGTGAAGCCTGTGTACTTTTGTAAAGCTCTCTAGGCTTTCCAGTGTGGGGCTAATCACTATTAAGGCAAAGGAACTAACGTTTGCCAGGCATCGTACTAGGGTGTGTGTGTGTGCATGTGCACGCACGTGTGTATGTGTGAATGTACGTGCATTCGTGAGTGCATGTGTTGTAAACCTCTCATTTAGGGCTCACAATTATGAGACAGGTGCTGTTAATTCCCATTTATAGATGAGAAAATCCAGTGCGGGTGGCTGGCCCAAGGTCACACGGGAAACTGCAATTCCCAGCCCCTGGTTTCAACTGTGTTTTCAGTTTCAGTGAGCATTTGGGGGGGGGTGCTTCCTAAAAATACAAAATGCACATCGCCGTGTTCTGTCCGGAGGGATTCCAGATCAATGTAGTTCTGGGATGAGCCCTAGAAATCTGCATTGAACAGCCTCCCTGAATGGCTCATAAAAAGTGCCCTCCACGTTAACCAAGAGTGTTCTTGAGTTTGGGACTATCAGACAGGGTTGGGGATGGAGGAATGAAGCCAATGCGACTCTCTTATTTGCATTCTGTTGTGTGTTGTCTGCATGTAGAGGGCTTTCTGTTTAGTTGTGATGCTGGGGGCTGCCCCAAGGACCTTCCAGATGCATCTTGCCCTCTCCGTGCCCTGAATCTTTTGGAGTCCGGGCCCCAGCTGGAGCTTATTAGCTGTTGCCCGTAAGGGTTGATGGGTGAACTGGGTGGGGCCGGCACACCTGAGCTTGGCCTCAGAGAGGTTCTGAGGTGGCTTCCAGGTGAATCTAAGGTCTTGGCTGCAGCCCCTTAATTTATTTTGTCTTGGGCCATGAGGGTTACTGAGATGAGGAGTTCTCATTTTGCCTGACCACACCCTCCCTTCAAAGACTTATAGCCCCTCGCTGTCCCCATGTCACCCACCAACTGCTCCCATGACCCCGTGCACTCATGTGATCCCAGAAGAGGCCTTGATGATGTCAGTGTTACAGGCTCAGAGTCCTGGGCCTGTGACCCGCCTCCTTCTGGGCTGATTGGGCCGGAAAGCAGGAGAAACTCAGTCATTCCAGGAGCTGTGGGGGTCTTGCTCAGCTGTTGTAAGCACTCCACAGACACTCATTCACCAGCTACAGAACCATGACATCCAGCCACTACTTCTTGAAAGAACAGACGGCAAATGGTGGCCGGCTATGGTTACCAAACCCCACAGACAAATTTTGTTTGATCTGCAAGGTACTTCTAAGGATGCACTCTTATTTTTATTTTTAAGTTTTTTTTTTTACTGTGAAACATTTTGAACATACCACAAAACAAAAACCAACAACAACAAAAAAACAAAAACAAACTTGAATAATAAGAACAAGAAAGAACTCCGGAATAGCCTGTGAGGTTTCTTACCCCCTGCGCCACCAACATTTGGGGCCGGCTCATTCTTGGTGGTAGGGGGCTGTCCTGGATAGTGAAGGGTGTTTCCCAATTTCCCAACATCTTTGGGCTCTACCCACTAGGTGCCAGTAGTACCCACCCCACAACCCAGCTGTGATAGTAAAAACAAACAAACAAATATGTCCTTAGCCACAGACACGTTATCAAGGGGTAGAATCACCCCCCAGTTGAGAACTACTAATCTAGACTGAATAATCATTAGTGTTTTGTCATATTTGCATTATAGTACTTTCCATATTTTTATTTTCTCTCTCCCTTTCTCCCTCTTTTCTCCTCTCTCTCCTTTTCCTTTGTGTTTTAGCTGAAGCATTAAAAAAATCAGTTGTAGACATGACACTTCATCCCTAAATTCTTCAGCATGGATCTCCTAAGAACAAGGACATTCTCCCGTACACCGCAATTCCAGCATCACACCCGAGAAAAAGGACGGAGATTCCATCGTATCATCAGATATCCAATCATATTAAAATGTTCCCCAGTCATGCCAAAAAAATGTCTTCCAGAGCTTGGGGTTTCAAACAAGGATCTGGTCAAGGCTCAGTGCATCTGGCTGTGAAATTTCTTCAGTCTCTATTATATGTTGTGTTTTAGAACCAACTTAGAACCTATTGCCAACCTTTAAAAGCAGGGAGTTTTCACACAGACATCCAGATTTCTGATTTTTCTGGAGAAGTTGGCAGGCCTGACAACACCGGACCTGAATTTTCCCCTGGAAACCGTTGGTTGCTGCCGAGTGGTGACTTCCCTCTTTAGGAAGCTCACAGGTTCCCCTGGGTCTCCACTGCTACGCAGTTCACTTAGGGCTGTTACCTGCAGTCCCTGGAGATGGCATCAGGCCAACCTTAGCAGCGGGGGCCCAAGTTAGATAGTCTGAGATTCAGTCCCGTTTGGCTACTTTATAGCTGTGTGACCTTGGGAAAGTGACTTCACCTCTCCGAGTTTTAGATTCTTGTCTGTAAGACGAGATCACGATGATCCTTATGTCACAGGCTTCTGCGAGGTTTCGCTGAGACGGGGCTTGGGAATCTCTTAGCAGGAGACCTCTTTATGGTCACTGCTCAGTGACTAACTCTTACCATTAGAATTTTCTGCCAATATTCTGCCGTTTCTGCCACGGAGGTAAATGCTATAGTCTGGAACTCAGCACCTAGCCCTTGCTCTGCTACATCTTATTAGCTGTCTGACATTGGTCAGGTCTCCTAAGTCCTCTAGACTTGGCAGGAGGAGGTAGCAAGTTCAGAATAGGAGAGAAGACCCATAGATGACACATTAAATGCCTTGCAATGTGTTGGCCTAGGTGATGTTGCAGAACGCTCTGCGGTAAACTTGTGTGTCGTTTCTCACGTAATTTCCTTCCCCAGTTGAGGCAAGCCTTACGACCAAGTCTGCCTTCTAAGAGGCACAGATGGCTTTCCAGGAGGATGAACAAGCCCCCGGGGAGTGAAGGAGTCAGACATCAAACCCAGGTAGTCTGAGGCTAGAGCACATGTCCCTGACCACTAGGCTGCCCTGCCTTTGAGCAGACAGGTGCAGGACACCCGCCGACTCAGATCACAAAGAAGTGCTTGATGCTGTGCAAATGGCAACACATGCAGAGGGGCCGGTTCAAGGAGCCACCATGAGATCAAGCCCAAGAATGTTCTCTGCATCTGCCCTTGGCAGGGCCAGCCCTCTTGGAGAAGGCATTGATGAGAAATGACCTTGGGGCCGGGACGCATGTTTGAAGCTCTGTACCCTTGAAGCCAGTAGGGAACACATGTCATTATTTTGCCCACCTTCAAACAGAATCAGAAATCCACGTGGCAAATTAGGTAGCCCAGTGTCCTGTGTGTTTTTCAAACATGCTTCAGAAGAGCTGGAGTCCCTTGCAAAGAAATAGCATCAAGTGATAAATATCTTTCCTTCTCTTGCCTTTTTTCTCTTCTTCCAGCTTCCCCCTCTTCCTGCCCATCTGTGGTTATCCTATGGCTTCGACCAGCTCCCCAGGTTAGAGAAGCCCTTGCATGCATTTCCTGTTGACCATGGAAAAGTCTCGCTTAGCTCTTTTTCCTTGTAGGGTATGTTTGCTTCTCTTTGAGCATTGAGTCCTGCATTTTATTTTATTTAGAGAGAGAGACTATTTTTTTAAGATTTTATTTATTATTTATATGACAGAGAGAGATTACAAGTAGGCTGAGAGAGAGGAGGAAGCAGGCTCCCTGCTGAGCAGAGAGCCCGATGCGGGCCTTGATCCCAGGACCCTGAGATCATGACCTGAGCCGAAGGCAGAGGCTTCAACCCACTGAGCCACCCAGGCGCCCTAGAGAGAGAGACTCTTAAGCAGACTCTATGCCCACCATGGAGCCTGACATGGGGGGCTTGATTTCACAACCCTGAGATCATGACCTGGGCTGACATCAAGAGTTGGCTACCCAGGTGCCTGAGTCCTTGCATTTTCGAAGTCACCTTCGTTGGGATATAATGTACTCCATAAAATGCACACGTTTGGAGTTTAAGTGCAGTTGGATGAACTTCATCTATACCCATGTAACCACCACTCCAGAAAGTTACCTCCTGCCCATTGCCCTTGCATTCTTGAAAAATAAAAGATGCTTCTGATACAAGAGGAAATGCTCTGGAACCCTATTCAAGTGTTTAAATGTCAGAACAGAGTTCAGCCATTGGGACCCCTGGAAGCTTTGAAGCAAGATGCTGGGACTCTGAGCTCTGTTTGGAAATGCTGGGGTCTTTTATTTGCTCACTGTAATTGGAAAGTAAGGGGACGCAGCCTTCTCTTTTGTTCCTCAAACATACCAAGCTCATTGCTACCTTGGAGCTGTGGTGTTGGCGTGGCTCAAATTCCCCTCCGCCAGACCTCACATGCTGGCTCTTACTCTGCAGGTCTTAGCTCAAATGTCGCCTTCTCTGAGGAGCTGTCCCTGACCACCAGGCTCAGTTTCCACCGCCCCCGCCCCTCCAGCCCCTCGCTTGGTGTTACTGGCTTCATTTCACATTATAGCCTAAAATTAACTTACTCATTTACTGGTTTGCTGGTTTATTATCTGTCTCCTTGCATTACTGTCCACAGGAAGGAGTGCGGGGACATCAGAGTCTCTTCCGCTGTTGTATCCTCAGTGCATAGGACAGTAGCTGGCACAGAGGAGTTCTACTTTCTGACCTCCTGGTTTGCATAAGAAAGGATCTCTCCTTTTATTTGTTCACTCTTTCACATATTGATGTAATATGTAATATTTCATGTGATATTCATGTCATATTTCACATATTCAGGCAGGTATGGAGTACCTGTGGCATACGCAGCATTGTTTTGAGAGCCATGAGACAATAAGGAACTGTATAGACACCATTCCCTCACTCACAGAGCCAGCAGTCAAATTACCTGCAGCAAGTAACACACAGACACATCTAGAGGGAAACTGACATTAAATGGAACCCTATAAAATTGCCGATATTCAATCATCTGACTTCAAAAATGGTAATGTTTCAACATATTTCTTCTGAACTGGGTGAAGGGATATCAAAGAAGAAATACATCATGTGGACTTGCCCTTAGAAGTCTGAAATCTGCAGAACTGACATCCCAGTTTGAAGGCTATCTGGCAGGAAAATTCCCTTTTACTCAGGAGGGTCAGCCTTTTGTTCTGTTCAGGCCTTCAACTGATTAGACAAGGCCCACCCACATGCTGAGGACAATCTGCTTTACTCAGTCTCTTTAGTAAAAGGTGAAAGATTTATATGATCTGAAGAGAAACCAGAGTATTTTACTCAGTCTCTTGATGTAAATGTTCATCTCATCCAAAAGCACATTCTTAGACGCATCCAGGATGATTTTCAACCAAATATTTGGGCATCTTATGGCCCAGGCAAGGTGCCACTTAAAACTGACAGTCGTAGTACTTTTAGGATCTTGCTACTCAGAGTGTGACCTGTGGAGCAGCAGCATTTTCATTATCTGGGTGCTTGAGCAGAAGGATCTCAAGCCCTGCCTCAGACTTACTGAATCCATGTCTCTACATTTTTTTTTTTAAGGATTATTTATTTATTTATTTGACACAGAGAGAGAGATTACAAGTAGGCAGAGAGGCAGGCAGAGAGACAGGGAGAGGAGGAAGCAGGCTCCCTGCTGAGCAGAGGGCCTGATGCGGGCCTCGATCCCAGGACGCTGAGATCATGACCTGAGCCGAAAGCAGAGGCTTTAACCCACTGAGCCACCCAGGCGCCCTGTCTCTATATTTTTTAAAAAAGATTTTATTATTTGAGAAAGAGAGAGAGAGTGTGTGCACAAGCTGGGAAGGCAGCAGAGGGAGAGAGAAGCAGAATTCCCCTGAGCAGGGAGCCCGTTGTGGGGTTCAACCCCAAGACCCTGGGATCATGACCCAAGNCATTTTTTAAAAAAGATTTTATTATTTGAGAAAGAGAGAGAGAGAGTGTGTGCACAAGCTGGGAAGGCAGCAGAGGGAGAGAGAAGCAGACTTCCCCTGAGCAGGGAGCCCGTTGTGGGGTTCAACCCCAAGACCCTGGGATCATGACCCAAGCTGAAGGCAAATGCTGAACCGACTGAGCCACCCAGGCGCCCACTCCCCTTCCCCACCAATCTACATTTTATTAAGACCCCTAGGTAACATAAATGTGCTTTGTTTGAGAAACACCCAAACTATTTGCCACAAATAAATGACAAATCCTCAGGAATTTGTTTGGCTTACAGCACATAGTTGGTTCTTTCCCTTGTCTTATTTATTAAATTTTTTGGACATGTGTTGTAACATGTTTTTAAGTACATTCTCTAATACATGCCCATTTGTTTGACTAATAAGTATGTGCTCTTACCTGCCAATCGTTATTAGGTGCATTATAAAGCATATATGAAAACAAATTTCCAACAGAGCTGAAGGTGCAGTAAATATGATCTTAAAATTGTTTTCTAAGCCTGATGATGTTATACCATCATCAGCTGGTATCTCAAAGGTTGATCATTAATAAGCAAGTTTGGATACTTGCTTATTAGTTTGAATACTTCTCCTGAGAGTTTGGATTGTTTTTGGCTGACTTTGATCTGAATAGACAGTCATTGTGTTGAACCTTGCAGTGAGCTAGCTGTTGCAGAGAGGGCGAGAGTCAGCTCTATTGTATTCTTGGGTTTGCTCTGTTAATGTTATCTCCAAATGTTATCTCCAAGCTGTCCCTTTTGGGGTGCGCAGGGCTGGGTGTAGAAGATGGACCCCAATGACGGTGTTGCTGCCAGTTGCCCTCCTGGGCCTGAGGTTCCCGATTCTCACTGTCTGACGTAGGCAGTTCAAGGGAGGGCTCCAGCATCCATACACACATGACATTGATTTCTTACTTGAGTCACTAAAGATCACACATAAAAGTTCACGGATTTCCTTTCCCAGTGCCGAATCATTTCATGTGGTCCCTGGAGTGAGCAGACCTTTGCACCCTTTGCCTCAGATGCTCCCTTCCTGTAGCCCTGTTGAGATTTAGACCCTGCTTACAGCACAGAGCAGGGAAGGAGGCCAAACTCCAATGTCAGGGACACTCAGATTTGTATCTTGTTCCCTGCACTGAGGAGCTGGGTTAACCTGAGCAGCTTTTTGCTCCATAGAATGGGTAGGAGAAGCCTCACCTTGAAATCCCCTCTTTTACTGGACATCTTCCAGCTTCATTGGCCTTCTTCCTTGTACCTCAAATGTTTGATCTCTTTTCTGCCTCAGGGCCTTTGCGCTTGCTGTTCCCTCTTCTAGGAAGGTTCTTTCCATCATCTTTATGTGACCATTTCCTCACCTTTCAAGACTCAACTCAAAAGTCTCTTCCTCAGGAAAACTTTTCCTGACCACTTTATCTCTCTTTCTCTGTTTATTGAAAATTTTTAAAAAGTGTGCAATTCAGCGATTTTTTTTGGCATAGTCACACAGTTGAACAGCCAACGTCACTCTGGGATCCCAGAACCTACTCATTATCGAAAGTGTGTATATATTAATGTAACAGCCAGTCCCTAGTCCTCCCTCTCTCCAGCCCTGCCACCACCACTCATCTACTTTCTATCTCTATGGATTTGCCTTTTCTGAACATTTCATATAAATGGAATCATCTGCTCTGTGGCTTTCTCGGTCTGGCTTCTTTGCAGAGGATCAGGTTTCCAGGTTCCATTCACATTGTACCAGATGTCAATGCTTCATTGCTTTTCATGGCTGAATCATACCTAATCCCATATCATATCTTTTGCTTATCCATTCATTGCTTTATTTGGGTTGTTTTCTACCCTTGGGCTGTTGAGAATAACACTGCTATGTACCTTGTGTCTCTGGATTTGTCACATTTTTGTTTATTTAATTTTCGCAGCTGTTGTTGATTTATTAAACATGCATACTCCTTATTCTGTCCCCTAGAATATAAGGTCCAGGCGGGCAGTGGGCTTGTCCATCTTGGATATTGCTGTACTCCCAGAAGCTTGAATAGTCCCTGGCACAGAGTAGGCAATACATGTTCGTTCAACGAAGGAATGAATGAATGAATGAATGAATGGAAGCAGTTGCTATTCTCTTGTCTCTTGGAGACACAAGACACAATTAATTCCCTTAATTCACACGGGACCCTTGCTGTGTTCCCTGTATCTCACATCTGACACTTCTCACCAGCTGTGGTTCTCCACTGTCTCATTGCCCCATGAGCAGCCATTCCCTCAAGGTCAGGGCCTCTGCTACCCTAACAGTCTCAGACTTGAATGTGCAGCAGAAAATGCAGGTGGTTGGGCCCCGCCTGCCTCTGGAGTTTCGGAGTCAGTGGGTCTTGGTAGATCTGGAAATTTGCATTTTAACTGTACCTGGGCGAGGATGTTGCTTATGATTGCCAGGCCACTATCTGAGAATTGGGGCTCTTCGGGGGTAAATTTCAGCAGGCAGCCTGGGCCTGTTGCGTTCAGAGGTGTTATGTGTGGGCCTCACTCAGAGCTCACTGTGCTTCTCTGTCTCCCTTGATGTGGACTCAGAGGGTTCTGGTAGGTTAAGAGCATTGGGACGGATCTGAAAACATGGCAATATCACTTGGGGGGTGGACCCTGGAGAGGAGGCATGGATGAGTATGGGGCACAGAGGCAGGGGAGTGGTGCTGATCATCTAGGTGCCCCTAACCAGGGAAATGGATAAGCAGAGCCGATTCTCTGCCTCTTCACCATGAAACCACAGCATGAACGAGGTCCACATTTCACAGTATGGCTAGCCCTCACGTTGTGCAAAGAGAAAGCAACAATGAGGTTCATGGCAAAAACACCACTCATGTCAAAGATACACAGCTGTGCAATTATACCTGCTGCAACAGTCTATACCATTCAAGGATAATCATGTCTAATAAAGACATGATGGAGAGCAGGTAAAGAGAAGTCAATGTGTTATTGAGGTCTGACCTTAGGGGCGATACCCGTTGACAGCTATCTCTGTTCTGTTCGGTGTGCAAACCCTGAGCTGCTTGGCTAAGTTTATGTCTAATTGTGAAGGTCAATGTTCTGGTTGAATTGGGTGCCAGCCCCCTTCCCCCCCGCCCCACCACCACACACACCCTTTAAAGTCTTTTTTAAAGTCCTGATCTTGTGGTCCTGGGAATGTGACGTGATTTAGACATAGGATTGTTGCGGATGTCGTGATTTCAAATGAGCTTATCCTAGAGCAGGGTGGACCCCTAACCCAATATGGTTGGTGTCCTTAAAAGACAGAGACCCTGGAAGACACACCAGGGGAAGATGGAGATTTCCAGCAACCGGCAGAAACCAGGAAGAGTCAAGGGAGGAGTCCCCTACAGGTTTCCGAAAGGACGTGGCCCTACCAATATCTTGATTTTGGATTTCTGGCCTCCAGAACCATGAGACCATAATTTCTGTGGTTCGAAGCCACGTAATGTGCGATGTATTGTTACAGCAGCCCTGGGAAACCAATACGGCCCCTTAACACCTCTCACCGTGTTTTCTTATTTGTTGAAAAATAGTAAAAATATATCAACCGTTGGGTGAGCATCATGGAGATTAAACAGGATGATAAATGGGAAGGGCCCCAAACACAGCTGGTGACTCAGGTTGTATGCTTTCCTTCCATCCCAGCTACTGATTAAGTGGGGCCACCAACGCGGGGTATGGCTGGATCACACCAAATCCTCCCTCGCTGCAGGAAACCCAATGCACACAGTGTACAGAGCTGTGCACAGGCTCTGGTTTAGCCCTGCACAACTGGCTGTATGACCTTCAGCAGTTTAATTCACCTCTCTGAGCCTTTCTTTGCTCATCTGCAAAGGAAGAGTAATAAACCTCAGAAGGTGTTCCTATGCTACTTAGTTGAATTAAGGCATGTAATGTGATTAGGGTGGGGGTCGGTTTATGGTAAGTACTCCATAAATGTTACTGGTTGCTAATGGTGGGCCATTGTTGTACATGAAGTGTGGGATCTGGCATTAACTATGGGAGGGACTAAATTTATGGGGTGCAGACATATTACATAGATTCTTCATTGAATCCTCCCAACAACTCTTTGGGGTGGTTGATGCTGCTCTTTTGTAGCTATTGTGAGGGGCCTGTGGACTCTTTTGCACAAAGTCCTTATGTAACTTCTAATTGCAGTGATCTTTTTTACTTCCTTACGTCTTTTTCTCCCTCCCTCCCCTAACTAGCACAGCAGCTCCGTGGAGTCAGGGGCCTTGTCTTCATAAGCCCAGTACCCCAAGCACAGCAGATGTCAATCATTGTGTTTGGAATGAACAGATTTAAATTCTTTCCTCTTTCAGGGCCCTTGCAGATGTCATGAGGCCCCAGGGCCACTGCAACACTGACCATATGGAGAGGGACCTCAACATTGTGGTTCATGTCCAGCATTATGAAAACATGGATACCAGAACCCCCATAAATAATCTTCGTAAGTATAGTCATGCGGAACGTTCCCAGCCCCTCTTGGTGACCCATGCAGTGGTCACGTGTCTAGATTTCATGGTCTGTGTTTGGGTTCACTAAGAGCTTTTCTGTTTGCTGACTAGCTAGAAGTCTGATTTCATTTTTCCGGGATGAAGCTGTGTTTGGCATCATCAGATTTCACTTGGTTTGTTTCTCTGTTAAAGAGCGACTCCGTTGGTTAGTTTCTTACAGTTGGTTCTTCTGTTAATGAATGGCCCTGTTGGTGGGTTCATCATGGTTGGGTATACCTCATTAACCAATGGGTGACTTGGTTGGTTTGTCGGAGATAATCTGTTAGCCAATGACCCATTTTAGTGGTTCATCTTGATGGAGAAATCAGTGAACTATGACCCATTTGCTTATTTGTCTACTTCTCGAGGTAGACCAGTTGTGACCTTTAGGTTTCATACAGTTTTCAATGAACACATCGTAGTTCAGGAGAATTTGATCTCTTTTCATCAAAATAGAGTTTGGCAAAAATAAATCACAAACTACCCTGTGTGTGTATGGATGTGCACATGCGTGTTTGTGTGGGGGGTGTTCAGTTGTGGTTATGTTGTTTTGGGATGCGTACGTGTGATTCAACCATAGCAAATTCCCTTCCATTTTTCTGCCTGGGGAAAAAAAGTGCTACATTTGCTATTGTGTTTCAGTAGGTATTCTTCAGCTGACAGAGCATACTTGGGTAATCTCCATATGCTCCCTCAAATTTTCTTTCCTTTCAAAGGTCTTTATGTATAACATACGACATTATGGAGCTGATATACTGACTAATGGGAGGGGGGAAGCAAGATTGTTTAGTTTTTGACAATAGTGTACTCCCGTATTTATCCCTAGCAATTATGTTTTCAGGTAACCCCCACATTAAAGTAATGCTGAGGGCTTGGTTTAAAGTAACAAAAGCCAGACAATATAAAAGATGCATTTAGTTGTGGCTGAAGGTTCTTAAACACATCGTGCACATCAGAGTCTCGTTTGCTTTGGCTGAAACTCCGCTAGTAGGGTTGCATTGGGGTTTTATTTGCTGAATCATGGTTTTGGACTGTTTGGCTACAAGTTTTTATGCTCAATGGGTAGAGGACTAAATCTGTGGTATTTGATATAGGTGATGCGAATTCTCTGATTCTGCCTGGTGATAATTTTTCAGAGCCTCGGAGCAATGTTGCAGTATATTTGTAAAGTCAACATTTACGCAGTTTGCCAATGGGCTACCAAATAGAACATCTGAGGTGTCCTTGTATTAAAGAATTCGACATTATGTATTTATGAACCGGGTCGTAGAATGGCATGAGAAATAGCCACATTTTGGAGCAAAGTACATCAGCATTTGGAAGTTTTATGACCGAATCTCACAGCCCTGAAAGATACAGTTAATTGCTCCAACTCTGACGTGGCAGTTGCTGAGCCCAGTTCTGGCTTTGATGGAAATGAGCACATTCTTTTTCAGGTGTTACTGGGAAATCAGTTGAAGCCAGATGTATGTGGGTTCCAGCCATGACACGTGAGCGAATGCCATCATGGAGGAGACGAAGTTGAAATGGTGTTGAGTCCCTGGCTGTACCCGGTGACTGTTAACAAGTTTCTCATGGGAAGTTTCAATCTTTAGGATGGTTTTTGAATCAGCACTCAAATAGAATAACAAGCTTATTGAAGTCACCCATGTCTCATCATGGCACGAGACAAAAGGGCAAGGAGCATTAATGAATCTTGTTTCAATAGGGACTTTTGTTTAGAAAAGTTTGTTGAAAACAAATTACTGCTCAGAGATGGGTATCCGGGCACTGAGTAATTCAGAAGTCTCTTATGACAGACTAACTGGGTTTATTTATGATTCTTGCTTTTAGTCTGTGTCTGAGTCTCTCAGTCATCAGTAATATTTATACTGATCAGAAGAAGTGTGTCTTGTAATATTCTACTGGGTAGAAGTATACCAGAGCACTCCTGGTAGACTGCCAAAGAGAGTTCAAGGTGTATGCCAACATTGTCTTCTTGAATGAACAAGACGTTAATTTCGTATATTGCCACTGGGTTGATCCAGACCTTATTTCCTAGAATTCTTGGGCACATCTGGAAAATACGAAGCATATAGCCCTTCTACAGATTTACATAAATCAGTTCAATTTTTGCAACTAATTCAATACTTGGTAGTAGCGATAGAATTCCTTGGAATGATTTTATCTTTTTATTGATTCACAGGAGCTATTTATATGTTATAGACAAAGAGAAAATTTACATGTTCGGGAGAAGGAATGATTTTGGGAGTTCGCTGAGAGGACAGGCCTCAATGACGGGTATTTATCAGTTATCAGGGGTTCAAGAAGCCATGCAGTCGCCACAGCCCATTTTGACCCACAGAGAATGAGAGTAGGAATCCAGTCCAACTGAGAAGTTAGACCAGTTCTTGGTGCCAGAATTAGAATGCACCCATTGAATATAAGAACCTTCTCTGGACATCGTAGGAACTATGAAGATTTACAATTACAAAAAATGGAACAAGAATGCATCCATTTATGATATACCAGAAGGGGGCCCATCATGCCATTGTTAGGGTGTTCTTCACTAAACATTCAAGTGACCGTATTTGACTGGTAGTTCGATAGCCCTAACTTAAATGTCAGTTTCGTCTCCATTCAGTGATGCACTCGGCATTAGCTTTAAGAGAAAGCTCTTCTCCATCTATTTCTCTTTTTTCATCTTAATACTAATGCCAGACCCCTTTTTGGTCTTCCCATTATGCTTTGGTCAAATGCTAAGAGAATGAAAAGTCGGTGGGTATTTAGAAGGAAGGCAATGGGGAAGGACTCGGGTAGAGGCACATGGAAGGGGGCAGAAAGCTTCAATGTGGGGAGATTTTGCCAATTTTCCTTTATAAATTTCCGAGGGTTGATTTTTCCTGTGATATGCAAGACTTGCCTTTTTATCTGAGGACGGATTTTTCTTCAGCTGATGCCGCTCATGTTCTTTCCAGGCATTCAGTGATACTGCCTAAAAATATTTAGTCTGATAATCAAAAGGGCCTCGACCTCTTTGATGAACAGGATGTAGATTCAGATGAGATAGTGATTTTTCGCAAACGCTCCTCAGCTTCTGTGTAATTATAGTTTGCTTTTGAAGGCACATTTTGTCCTCAAGTGCGATGAACGTGCTGCTGTCTCCCCCACCCCAGCCTCGCAGCCTGCCAGGGACACTCCCCATCCCTTTTGGGACTGCAGGGTAAATACAGGCTCCCTTTCATCTTAAGGATGGGCGATGGGAGCGAGGGCCGTGGCTACAAGGAGAGAGCCCGGATCAATGTCTCTCAACTCGTCCGTGTTAACAGCACCCCCTTTTTTTTTTAAATGCAGTTTTAGTTTTGGAATCATTTTATATTTACAGAGAGGTTGCAGAGATAACACCCAGAGTTCTGTATACTCCTCACCCACTTTCCCCTAATGCGAACATCTTACATGACTGTGTACACCTGTCAAAACTAAGAAATCAACATTTGTATGTTATTTTTAGCTGCGCTGTAGATAATGTTTGAATTTCACGATGATTCTTCACTTACGTCCCTTTTCTGTTCCAGGATCCACTCCAGGATACTGCATTGTATTTAGAACAGCAAACTTGATAGTAGAATTTTGGTTGGCAGTATTGTTTAATGATGTGGTAAAGACTGAAAACAACCCTAAAATAAGCAGCAATTACGAAGCCTTTATTGCTGTAGTATAAAAAGCGTCTCCCAGTGTCTATAAAAACAGCCACATAAAATTATTCACCTGGTCACTGTTGGAATAGAACCAGTTGATATACTGACTGTGCTCTCACACAGACTTGTGGGACAGAGTACCCTCCCATGCCACCCAAACATGCAACCCTTCTTTGGAATTGGATTGATGTTCCTCTATTTATTTAGCACCGTAATCTGAGCAGGTGAGATCTCACCCTGAAATGAGGAGAAATGCTAATTTGATGTTTCGGGATATAGAATCCATCAGAAAGACCCAGGCTCCCATTCCAGCCTCACCCCACCCCCTACTTCCCCAAGACCATTCCCAGTGGGTTTACAAGGAACTAGGTGCAAAGCAGAGCCATGGTTTAGCTTCTGAAGCTGCTGCACAGCTCGTGTCTAGGGCCAAATGGATTTCCATTCATTAGTCCTTATTTACCAAGGTACCTGGATGTCGTCTACTTGACTTTTGGAGGCACTGGCCTGGATACTCCCAAATATCTTTTCAAAATCAGGGGAATTTCCTATTCAGGGCAGATGTGTAAGGTTCAAATGTATGTAAGACAGCAAAGTATTAACAGTAACTTATGTAGATGGCATTCTAAACCCCAAACACACGGAATCTTCCTAAACCATATTAGGTTGGTACTGTTATTTTGACCTCATAAAGGTCAAATGGGAATAACCTCATGAAGGTTTCCCTTCAATGGCTTATGCAAAGTGCATACAGCTACTCAGTGATGGAGCTGGGATTTAAACAGGACCAGTCAGACCCTAAGGTCTGTGTTGTAACCACTACATTACATGGCCTCTCCTTCTGGTATAGGTGTTTGCAGAATGGGGAAGTCTTCCCCTTAGGAGTTGAAGTTGATAAAGGAGAACCCAAAGATTGGTTGGCACTGTAGGAAAGAGAACTATTTCCAAAACATACTCCACTGTACTATCTTGTGAAGCCCTTCCTTAGGAGGAACAGTAGCTAACATTTATCGAGCACTTGCTCTGTGTCAGGCATTGTGTTAAAGCTTTGGATGCCTTAGCTCATTCTGTACTGAAAACAATCCTCAAACAGCCCAGCTCATCTCTGCCCCAGGATCTTTGTGCTTGCTGTGCTTCCCATCTACAGAACCCGGCTCCCAGGGCCTCCGCACTTTTACGTCTTACCCCCAAAGCGGCCTCATTGGATAGGACTTCCTTGTCTCCCTCTGCCCCCAAGTCACCTACTGTTCCCCATTTCCCCATTATTTCCTTCATAACTTTGGTTCTCTCTGGAATTGTCTTCCTCATTATTCATGCCTACGGCATAAACTCCATGAGAATAAACACTTTGTATTATCACCGCAGCCCCACATGCCCCGGGAACTGGGCTGGCTAATGGCAGCAGCCCCATACGTTTTTGTCCAATGAATGAAAAAGCCCATGGAAAGGTTATTGCAACTCCTGTTTTATGAAGGAGAAAACCGAGATTTATGGAAACGGAGGAAATCATCTAACATGATGACTGAGATTTACTTTAAAAATCACCAGGAAAATATAAAATTATGGGGGATGGCAGATGAAACAGGAGAGGGAAAATACTATTGCATTTGGGTGACCTGATACATAGGGGTTCATTCTGTCCTTGTGTATATTTGAAAATATCCACAGTGACATTTAAAATGAAAGAACTTGTCCGTGGCATCCTAGTTAATAGAGCAAGTAGGATTCATACCCAGGTCCATCTGGCGACATGGCCTGAACTTTGTTGGATACACATGGAGGTGTCTTCTAGTGAATATCCAGGCTCAGGAAGGGTAGGAATCAGGGCCACCTTTGGGACTTTGGTCAGTGGCGTGAGTAATAAAGCATCACGATCTTTTGTTTTTAATGCATGTAATTGCTGTGTCTTTAGTTCATATTATTCAGAGAGAGAAAATGTGAATAGTTTCTGACCAGCCAGTGGCTTGGCTTCCCCTGGATCAACTCTCTGACTCTGGTTTAATTACTTGGGTGTGGTGGAGATTATCTTGGCCTCTCTCATGACTATGGTGGTGTGGGTTCTCCAAGAGGCCAGGCCTGAGAAGTGGGGTGGAGATTGTGGTTTGAAGCTTTGTTGGGGAGAGCATGTCTGTTTCATTCACTCCTGTATCTCCAGTGAGATGATACAGTGCTCAGTAGATGTTTGTTGAATGAATAAACACGTGCATGGATGGATGAACCTCAAGCCTAAGCCCCATAAGAAGCCCAGTAGAACCTGTTACAGGACCCTTGGGATTTTGAATTTTGAGGGAACTTGGCTCATTCCAACTCCTGTGAGGCTTTAACTCTTTTCAACCCAGCCATGGCTACCAACACTCTTGTTTCTGAGATGTGAACATTCTTTTCCACCATCAGGCAGGCTAAAACTGCTCTGTCTGAAGGTCTATGACTATTATGGTTTTGGCACATGTGTCAGTAAATTAAAGAGTTCATAGGAGTTAGGGGTTGGATCTATAACTGGATTAGCTAAGAACATTTGTAGCTAAAAACAAGTGCAATGGCTTCAGTCAATTTTGTGTGGCTTTAGATCAAGAGTTCTGGTTTTTTCTTGAAGTATTCAGTGTTGTAGATGAGTTTCTGACATGCGGGTGATGCCCGCTAACAAGTCCAATATGACTTTGCGATAGTGCAACGAGGGAGCAGGGGATGTGGGCTTGGCTGGTCTCAGACGTAACTGAACTGGGTATCTGCTCTGTCACCTCTTAGCTGGGTAGTCGTGGAAAAATTAAATTAATGTTTTGAACCTCAGTGTCCCATACAATAAAAGGAGCAAAATACAAGATTGTTGGAAGATTAAATGCATTAACACATATAATGAACTTAGCATAATGGCTGGTAACATATAAATATTGGTCATTACCATTATTATTTGTGGGATGAGCGAACATTAGTGCTAATGTGGTCTATTAAGAGGGGACAATGCTATACACCAGCATGAATTCATTGTGAAATTGGTATTTCAAAGTGAAAATGTTTTCACTCTGTGTGTCAGTTGATAACACAATCTGTGTGTGTGTGTATGTGTGTTTGTTACTACTAATGTTTTTGATGCAAATGAGAACTGAAGAATCTGTCAATTTCTTCCCAAGGAAATAACTCCGATGGAGCAGCTGTCCCATTCTTAGACATTTGTTCCTGTCTTATGTTTTTCTTCTATTCCTGTTGAAACACACGAGCTTTTGTTCTGTTGGGAATATTGATTTTAATATTTTATTTACAGTGGCAGACCAGACCCATAGGAATCTGTATGGTCTCAAACATGTCTTGTGTTTCCACCCAGAAAATGAGATTGTGTATGCACGAGGGTGTGTGTGTGTGAGGGTATGTGTATGTGTTTGTGCAAGCAACAGAGAAACAGAGCCCTTAAAAGAAAAAAAAAAAAACACCAAAAACCTACCACTTTCTGTAAGCTGCCTCCTGGACTGTTTTCAAAAATTGCTACTAATGCTGGCCACATAGCATTGCCTAATTAGATTTACATTGCTTTTCCAGAGTACTTCAAAGCAGCTGTAGGACTATTTGTAAAGAAAGCTTAGGTGCCCATCACAATGTCTGGTCTAGCTTAAAAGATGCCAAGTTTTGTTACTTCCATACCGGGGAAGGTCTATTCTTGGACACAGTTTCTTTGGGAGAGCGATTCTATTAATATGTTGGGACTGAAAGATGCAACATGCCTACTGTGTTTTTGACACTTAGTGTGGATATCAAAGGAGTAAAAAATAAAACAAATAGATATTGAAATAGGTATTGCTCCCACATGTTATAGATGAGAAGACTGTGGCTCAGAGAGTTTAAGTAACCTGCCCAAGGCCACAGACATATTCAGTAAGGAGTTCAGATCCTATACATGGGTTCAAACATGAACCCACCTCTGTCTGGCTTTAGGCTCTGTACTCTGTTCATGACCTTTCTCGTACCTTTCTCAAAGACCTACATGTAGGGGTGATGCTCCAGTTAAATCTCTTCTCTTTCTTGTCCTCATTTATTGATTTCTACTAAGAATCACGGTATTAGACTATACTAATCTTTGAAAATGGGCCAGTTGAGATAAAGTCATTATTTCTGTTTTGGAGGACTCAGATTTTAGCCAATTTGTCTGATTCCTTATCATTAAAATTTCCATTGAGTCAATCAATATTTAACTGACACTTACTAAAATCCTGCTATGGGCCAGTCCATGTACTAGGAATTGGAGGTGTGAGGATGAATGACACAAAAATAGGAACTATCTTCTTGGAGTTCATGGGACAATGGAATAAATAGACAATTGCAAAGAAGCACGGTAGGAATAAGGTCAGGATGCTATGGGAGCACGCAGGAAACCTGCTCAAAACACCTGGGGCCAAAGGAGACAGAAGAGATTAGGACTTTTTTTTTTTTTTCGAGAACTTGATATTTCATTCTGAGAGAGAAATAGACCTCTAACAACTTTCCAAGAATCCTAGTGAAAGACAGCAGAAAAATTTCATGTACTGATTTTCCTCGCCTTTGGTTGAGGGGGGATCTATCAGTGTTAGAATATAGGTCTTTCTGGGTGCCTGGGCAGCTCAGTCAGTTGAATGGCTGACTCTTGATTTTGGTTCAGGTTGTGATCTCAGGGTCTGGGGATCGAGCCCCATGACAGGCTCCGTGCTCAGTGGGGAGTCTGCTTGAGGATTCTCCCTCCTCCCTCTCCCCCTGCTCTTTCTCTCTCTCTCTCCAACGTAAATAAGTAAATCTTAAAAAAAAAAGAATATAGGTCTTTCTTGCAGGTCTGATTAGTTTTATACAAATTGTATAAAGGGAGAAGGAGATTTTGTTTGGTTAGGGTCACACTGCTTTGAGTAAGAAAATAAAAATGCCATATGTGACACAGGAAGACCAAAACTTCAGGATTACCTGTCAGGAATTGAGTATAGATTCTTTTCAGAGTGTTCTTTCCGGTTCAGTCACCTTGCTGTTCTTCAGGATTCGTGTTGATTTTTTTTCTTCTTAAAAAAAAAATAACAGCTGATATGAAATTAAGTAATATAGTTTAATACCCTAATACCTATATTAAAATAACATAATAAGCTTTTAGGAAGCTGCTTGAAAAACCCCAATAAGAATTCTCAATAAAGTTAATTACAAGTTGAAAAGGAAACCCCATCACATTATTCTGAGAATGCAGTTAATGAAACTAAGTGTAATCATAATCTGAATATTTCATTAAATGGAGACTTAAACTCATTAATTTAGGTATTAGGCTTGGAGTTGTGTGCTTACATGAAGACTGCCATGTTCAAAGCAGAACCTGCACTGTATTCTACTCCTTTAAATCCAGCCCTTTGTCCCCCAAGATGTGCCCACATTTGGAGATCTGTCCATGGTGCTGAATCACTGTCTGAATGCACTTACATGGTTCAAACCACCCAGCAAGAAAGTTTACTCTCTTAGAATTTTGGAGCTTGAGGGCACTTTAGGAATCGTCTTGCCCTTGGTTCACCCCACTTTTGGTTTCCAAGATTTTAAAAATTGTAAAGAAATTGAAGAACTGGGCGATCAACATAGTGTATTAGCTTTTGATTTTGCCAAGAAAGGAAATTATGGTAAAAATAACTACAAAATACTATCACCATCATTTCATAAATGGTATGGTCATTTTAACACCAAACATGTAGGTAAGAAATACTCAACATAAAATACAGTTCCTAAGTCAAACGAAGTGTTCGTTTTATGAAAAACTCATTTCCCTGTCCTTATTTTTCTCTCTCTCTTTTTCCCTCCAATCAGATGAAAATGAGAACATGGATTTGCAGTTTGGGGAATCATTGATTATTCCTTAAATGGTTTGCTCATCGAATGAGTATTTACTGAATAAATACTGGGAGTTGGTGCTAGGGATATGGAGATTGGCTCTGTGCATGTGTGTGTGTGTGTGTGTGTGTGTGTGTATGTGTGTGTGTAGGTATGTAGGTTTATACCCATCTGACTTCATAAAGATTATAATAGGTCCATTCTTTGCATTTTATAAGTAATGAAACTGAGCTTTTTTTGCAGTTATACAACAGTGAAACTTATCAGATTAACATTGTTTTAAAAACTTTATTGAATATTTAGGACACAATAACTGATCACAAATACATGTTTACTTGGAAGGTCTCTGAAATGGACTTAAAGTTATGAAGGGAAGAGATAGACTTCATAGCTATTGGTATAGCACTTGTTTAATTTGATGCCTTACCTGTAATCCAAACAAAACTCTTTGCGATATTCAGATACTCTTGACATGTAAACATATATATATATTTATATATATAAAGAGTTTATATATATATATATAAAGAGTATATATGAATATATACTCTTGACATGTAAAATATATATTTATTTAGCACGAGTGGGGGTGGGGAGGGGCAGAGGGAGAGAGAGTATCCTAAGCAGTCTCCACGCTGAGTGCAGAGCTGGATATGGGGCTTGATTGCATGATCTTGACATCATGACTTGAGACAAAATCAAGAGTTGGATGCCCAACCGACTGAGCCACACAGGCACCCTAGATATTCTTGACATTTTAAAGAAAATATTGACTTGCCTGGAGCCCAGGAACTGGAAGTTGAGCAAGAGCAGCATGTGGTATTTGACCTACTTTATTAAGTAGTTAAAAGGAATGGAGCAAGTGCCTCATTCTTCAGAAGCATTACTTGAAAATGTTACTGCGTGTACTACAAGTCAAAGATGGTCATCAATCAAACAATTCTTTGATAACAGCCAACAAAAACATTGCATAAACTTGCTTTTAAAAACTGTTCCTTGGTGGTGCCTGGATGGCTCAGTGGGTTAAAGCCTCTGCCTTTGGCTCAGGTCATGGTCTCGGTCCTGGGATCCAGCAGGGCATCGGGTTCTCTGCTCAGCGGGGAGCCTGCTTCCTCCTCTCTCTGCCTGCCTCTCTGCCTACTTGTAATCTCTCTCTCTCTCTCTGTCAAATAAATAAATAAATAAAAATCTTAAAAAAAATTAACTGTTCTTGTGAACATTTTTGTTCCCTAACTAGCTTAGAGGTTCAGGTTCTGGTATGTTTCTTAAAACATGTATTTATTGTTATTTTACTTACAGGAACATGACATACATACATATAGTCACAAAAATGTTCATATAGTACAGTACTGAAAATCTTGTTTCTGCCTTTAATAACTCATTTATAGATACAAACATGATCTCAAGTCCTATAATATTAATTCTATGTAAACTAGAATATTTCATTTTATTTCAACATGTAGGCACTGTGTATGATTTACATACTTAAATTTCATCTACTTCGTTCCTTTTTCTATCTTGAGTGCCTGTTACAGTGTCTGCCACATCATATGTGCTCAATGTGTATTGGTAAATGAGTGAATGAATTTATAGAATTTTGGCACTAGAAAGAAATTCAGAGATTAGTTAGCTGGTCACCTCAATTTAACTACAGAACTGAATCATCATCTATAAATTTTACTTGCCTAAAATTGCCTCATTTTTGGGCAACAACACCTTGATGTTTCTTTTGGGGGAACCATTTCTCATCTAGGTTTTGGGTGCAGCTAATCTCATCCTCTTCCAAGCGTGAGCTTTTGACTCAGACATAAGCCAAAAAATATGTTCTGTTTCCACAGTGTATTCTAACCTTTGGAATAATACAGTGTTTAATCCAACTTTGTTATTTTTTTTCATAATTGTTTTGACCACAGTGATGCGTTCAAGACTAGGTGGGTGACCCAGTAAAAACTAGGTCCACAATTTTGTTGCTGTGCTGGAGAGAAAATAACTTATTGATGGGCTTGCAAGGAAGAGAGGATGTACTCCTGGAGTTTCTGGAAGCCATCTTGTCATCACAAGGTGGAAAACCTCCCATAGACTAAAGCTATTATGCAGAAAGGCAGGATGGAGAGAGTGAGTTTAGTTCTGATGATACTTTTTGAGTTCCTGGATCCAGCCACACTTGAAGTGAGATTTTTAGTGACATAAGAATGAATTTCTTTCAAACTTAATCAACTTGAGTTGGATTTCTGTCACTTACAATGGAAAGAACGCTGGTTTCCGTAAGCAAAGCTGCCTTCCCTAAATTAGTTTTCAATGCATGTAGCTCATTTAAATCTTAAAAAAATCACCTGGGACTATAGCCTATTAGCCAGGAGTACCCAAATATATCCATAAATGAGCTAATTCTGCTTTGATTTCATCCTATTGGACTGTGAGCTCTTTGAGGTCTGGGATTAGGTCCTAACATTTACATCTAAAATACAGTAGGCAATTGGTAAATGTTTGGTAAATAAACTAATGAAGCCCTGCCACTTAACTAGTTGTGACTGGTCTAAGCTAAGTGCCTAGAACCCCAGTCTCCAAGGACTAGAACCCCAATCTCCAAACTCCTGGTCTAGTACTCTTGCTTCCCTGCCTTGCATTTGAGCATTGGGCAATATAGTGGTATAGTGACATCTAGGTCTTCACTTTAACTTCATTACATCATGAATCACATCAACTACCTGACTGGACTTTCCATTGCTCATTTCCACTGCATTAAAAAAAAAATCAAACTCTTCACATGCCTACAAGACCCTACATAACCTGCCTTAGCTCTTGTTTTTCTACTCTTTATCTCACTTGACCACAGCAAGTTCTTTTCTCTTTTTCGAACATGCCAGGATCACTGCCACCTTAGGAGCTTGACTTTTGCTCTTCCATCTGCTGGTGACACTTACCCCAGATCTTTGCAAGTGCATGCTCCTTCCTATCATTCAGGTCTTGGCTAAACTATTATCTTTTGGGGTAACCTTCCCTATAGAAAGCAGCCTATCGTATATAAAGAGTCCTACTGCCATTTCTCTCTCTTAGGTCCCCATTTTATTTTAATCCTAGCTTACTCCTTAAAGTCATCTTGTTTACTAGTTTTCTTTGTGTCTTCCTCACCAAAATGTCATCTTTGTGATCCTGAGGACCTTGTCTGTCTTGCTCCCCACATCTGTCCCCACTGCCTAGCACGGTGCCTGGCGCATGCTGGTGCCCTATGAAAATTAGTCAAGTGAATGCTGTCACAGTGCAACCCTGGGCACATTTTCAAGTAATTGCCGCTATTACTTTTTCTTTGTCAATCCATTGGGGTTTGATTTCTTGTGGACTCAACCTTTAGCATTATCAGAGTTTAGCAGATGCGAAATTATGTGCTAAGAGAAGTTGCATTCATTTAAAAGATCATGAACAGATATTCTGGCATTATCTGGAAATTATGAAATGTCACACAAAGACAATGCTTTCAGAGTCCAGTCCACCGATTTAATCACAATTGATTTTTTTCAATAGCATTTCCCTCCATTTCTTTCAGCTTCTTTGGCTCTTAGATTGCCTCGTTAATGTCCTAGCCATGCTAACTCTCAATTTCATCAGCATGAAAGCAAATTAAGGAAGGAATTGGGTGTGTTTAATATTTATACAATGACTATGGTGTATTGATACGGAAAATAATAATAAAAAAACCCCTAACTGTGGTGGGGGGAAGTAACCTTAATAATCTCCTGCTTTGGATCACAGTATTGATTTAAATGTATTGCCAAGCAGAGTATTCTATCTCCAGCAGCTAGATTCCACATTTAATTATTATATTTGAAAGGAAGCCTTAACAATCCAGAGGGGGGAGTTGGTGGGTACAAGGAAAAAAAAAATCACAACAGACCCACAAATTAATGTCATATCCTGTAACTGGGCAATCATCCAATGGCAAGCTCTAAGCCCTGGCTTATCCATGGTTAAGATCAAGTATTTACCCACCCTTGGACTCTGAGTCCCCAAATGCCCCAAATATGCCACCAGATCTTATAATCCTCACCTCTTGGAGCAAAATCAGGTCAAGCTAAGAAAAGCAGTTAAGAACAAAAGACTCAGTCTTGGGGTTTTCAATCACAAACTCTCTGAGCATCTCTTGCTTCCCAGGATACTTTTTAGTAAAAATACGGGGAAAAATGGGGGTAGATTATGTTGTGGATAGAGGGGAGAGAGGGAAGAAGTTGTTTTTTGTTACCTATTCTTGGTTTTCCTTCGTCGTGCCCCATTTTGCTTGCTTCAGCAGGGTTTCTGTTCATGCCAATCCATTTTGTTCAGAAATCACTGTATGCGAAACCCTCTGTGAAGCTTCCTTGGGGTAAAAGGAAAAGCACCCATAGCATTTATTGGATACCTGCTGTGTGGCAGCTGTTTCAAATGTATTATCTCATTTAAATCTCTTAACAAAGAGAAGGTGGGTAGGATTATCTCTATCTGACCATTAAACTGGCCCAGACTATCCTTCTGCTACAGGGATTCAGACACACTGTGGTCTGACGGCAAAGCCTGGGCTCTTTCTTCCCCCCAGAGTAGGCACCTAGGGTTCCTTTTGGGTGCGACCACTCATGACCACTAGTGGCTGCCTGCAGTGGAGTGTTGAAAGGGATTTTGCAGCTGTATTCCAGCTCAGTGGGCATGAGTGGTGGGACCGATCTGCTGTGGCTGCTACTTGTGTGCTATATATATTTTTATACCTCTATTTCTGCCACACATAGGATAAAAGCCCTTCAAAGGACTTATGATTTGGGGGACTTCTGGGTGGCTGTGTTGGTTAAGCATAAGCATCTCTTGATTTCAGCTCAGGTCATGATCTCAGGGTTGTGGGATTGAGCCCCACGTTCAGCCCCACTTCAGGCTCTGTGCTAGGCGTGGAGCCTGCTTAAGATTCTCTCTCTCCCGTCTCCCCCTCTACCCCCACTGTATACATATGCATGCTTTCTCTCTCTAAAAAATAAAAAAGACTGATGATTTTGTAAATGAGGGAAGATAAATGCAATATAAAATGAAGGAATCTAAACCAAACTGCTGGATTGGGAGGGCCTTAAGTGTGTAATGCCTAACGTGTGGTGTTTGAATGTATAGTAGGTAATTAGCATCCTTTGTTGAATGAGTGAATGAATAAATACATGAATGGACAGTTTGAGGCATATGATAACCTTTTGTTCTTTCAGATTCTCTGAGCTATTTGTGTGCATCAAGTCATACTCCCACAAAACTATATATCAGAGCTACATTCCTTTTAGTTTCCTATAGACAAGCCAATCCAGGACTGAATCTTAATAGTATATCCTGTGTTTGTTTTTAAAATCATGGCTGAGGTAATAAAGGGCAAAGTGATGAATGCATATGCATTCTGGTAAATCTGGCATTGAAAATAGGACACATTCTATTGTTCAATATCCTTTATATAGAGGATGACTTTTGGATTACACGTTCATTCCACAGACCTTTGTCTTGTATTATCTAGTTAAACACTTTGTTAATGGAGCAAAACAAAAACAAAAACAAAAACAAAACAAAACCTCCACATCTCTGATTTGGTAGAGTGGTAGAAAACTGTTCTTATAGTCAATAGATTAAAAAAGTAAGAATGACTATTTGTTATATGCATAGGATGAAACAAGCAAGGTGACAGGATCAAGAATAACAAGGCTAGCATCACCGAGGAGGTGACGATTAAAATGAAGCCTAAGAATCAATGAGAAGGAACCACCCAAATGAAGTGTGGCTGAGAGTGATCTTCTAGGCAGAAAAACCCCAATGTGCAAAGGCCCTGAGGCAGGAAAATACTCTATCATGCCTGTGGAAATAAAGGAGGCCCAACAGGGCTAGAGCCTGGTGAGGGAATGGAAAGGATTATATAAGTAAATGTGGAGAAGCGCTATTCAGAAATGAGAGGCAGCAAAGTGAGATACTAAGTATAGCCAGTCGCTACAATTATTGAGAACCTACTGTGACTAGGCACTGTGTTACGTGCTTTCTATCTATTATATTGTGTCTCATGGTTGATCTGTCCTTCTAATAGTGCTTCCCAGTGGGTGTTCCACTGAACACTAGTCCTTCGAGATGTTCTGCAAAATGAAAGTTTCTTGGCCAAATAAATTTGGGAATACCTACATGTTGTCTTGCCTCTTGGATATTTTCAGTAATATCTTAACACATTAGAGACTCAGAATAAATGCTTTGAAGCCATTCACAATTCTGTTCATTTCCGTGTTTTTCAAACCGATATATCTACTAAATATCTCTTTGTATAATAATCATGGATCTAGAGAGGACATAACATCTGGAGAGCTAACACTGAAGAAAAGTGCTGGGTGAATGTGAACCTGGCCTTCCTTCATCACCGTGTCCGGTGGTACACCGGCTATGTCCCAAGGCCATCCATTCTGCACTTAGGCAGTGCTCATTGATAGGGAGTCTGCCTTAGGCCCATTCTAAAGTCATCAGCCACACCCCTTAGAATGGCCTACCAAAAGAAGTGGAGGTCAAAGCTATTAAGTTTCTTTTCTCCTTCCTGTGCACATTAATCCCTGTCCTCCTTCAAGGTTTGGGGTCAGGTGTCCTTCCCTGTCAGGGTGTTTTGGTTACAAGCAGCAGAAATCCGTGCTGTGTGACTCATGCAACAAAGGAGCTCTTTGAAGAAAGCGGGATGGTTCAGAAAACCGAGGCAACATCTGAAGAGCAGAGCTTGGGATGGTGGGAACCTGGGCAGCTCTAACCAGGGCTGGTGGAATGAGCTACTGGCATGGTCTTAGCAAAGCTCCCCTGCATGTGTCAATCATTGCAACCTTTTTTTACTCTCTGTTCTCACTCCACTTATATTTAAGGTCTGAAGGGAGAGCGTGGTTGGCCCCTGTTGAGTCACATGCTTGACACTTGACGAGGGAGGGCAGGTACCTTGAACGACAGTCTCACTAAGATGGCCCAGAGTGAGGGAGGTAAGAGCCTCCGCGATGAAACAGAGACGCTGGGCAGAGTGAGTGGGGGTGGGTGCTGAGTATTCCGAAAGAGAAAAAACAAATCTCCCAAGGTCGAAACAAATCTAGTGTTCTGTCTGATCGCCCCTCTAGATATTTATTTGCTCTGCCATCTCTGTTCACATCTTCCATCCCACTCACTTTTCCCAACGTCTACACGCTTCCTGGCCAGCTTTTCCTGCGTTGTTTCCCCCTGCCTGTGGCTTAGCCCTTCTGGGATGTGTTTGGCTTGATTCTCTGATTAGGCATAATAACGGAACTTACTGAAGGTCCTCAGCAGAATTTGGTGTGGGTGAGCATGTGAGCACCGAGGGGTCATTCATGGGGGAGGGAAATCCAGGTAGGTAGTGTGGGATGTATTGAGGGAGGGAGGTGTGGTCGGTGAGGAAGGAGATGCTTGGAAACACAGGTCTGTGGAGGTGCCCATTTGCAGGAGCCTGCTGGGCAGGTACCGAGGACTGAGCTTCGCTGGGGCAGATGGGCTGGCACTGGGAGTGGGGGGATGAAGCCGACTGATGAATGGAGGGCCCTGAGGTCTTGAAGGAATTTCAAACCCAGCCTCTTGGAGTTCTTGGGTAGATGCCTGCTGCCTGACATCACTTGTGCGACAAACAGGCGTCTTGTTGGGCCGTTGGGCTGGTGGATGAGAAGGGCCTTTGAAAAGAGTTTGGGGAAGCTCTCCAGCAATCTTGAACGCACCAGCCACCACCTCAGCTCTGGAATCCTCCTTCCAAGCCTGCACCAAAGCGTTTGGAGGGTTGCTAGGAAACTGGGGATGCTTGAGCAGTTGGGATCTGATTATAACAATTCTCTAAGTTTCCATGCTTGGAGGAGGAGCAGGCCAGTCCAATGCCACGCTTTCTTACCATGGAGGAGGGTCAGGCATAAGTGCTTCTAAGCTATGCGGACTCAATTCTGTGATCTCAGGTCAGGGATGGGGAGAAGTGAATGGGAGAGGGGGAGCCAGAGAGAGAGAGAGGGAGAGAGAACATAAATAATGTTGGTATTTCTGGTCACCATTCCACACAATGAGCATATGCTAAAGGAAGATGGGAGACATGAGTCTGCTTTTGCTTCAGACAGACTCACTTCCCACGAGCTTCTCCTGAGTGTGATTCTAGCATTTAAAGATATGCATTTTTCATATAACTTGGCCCCTAAACACAAAGCAGTTACTTCATCTGGTGCTCAGAGAAACAGCCATTGCCGGCAATCCTGGCTGAACGTGATTTTAGCTGCTTCGTCTGGCCTCAGACCCCTGCCCAAGATGAGGCTCCAGTGTATGGTTCTGTGAAACCCCTGCTTGGTGCCCACAGTTGATGCTGTCTGCCGACGTGCCCACTCCTTGGCACAGTGTGGACGGGCTAGAAAGTAGTGGAGCTTATTTATTTGTTCCATACCCCCAGAAAGTCTCTTCTGAGGTCACTGTTATAACCTGGAGCAGAAAATATGGCCAGGTGCCCTCGTACAATTAGCCAGTCCTCTCGTGAAGCACAGCCCTGCCCCCTGTGCCGCGCAAGCCCACCAATGCCCTTGTATGGCATATTCATGGGAGTTTTAGGGATTGATTTTTAGGTGGATTGTGTAGCTGGAGATTTCCCAGAAGGACAGCGTCCCTAGGTCTCTGGGCAGTATCTTCTGCCCATTCACAAAAAGCACACGTTAAAAATGAATGCATTTATCTATCTGGATAGGTCAACATGTACATGGAGAAAAAGATATCAAGCAGTAGAAATAGGTGTAAAGTAAGCATTAGGTGTCCCCTGTCCTCCAGTGCCCTGTCCTCAGAAGCGACCACGGCAACCAGTTTGTGTATTCTCCCAAAGATACTCCATGCATTTATTGACATTCATAAACAGCTTCGCATCTTGTTTATTTCACGTAATAGTCTATGTCTGCTCAGGCAGCTCAGGCTCCCATAACAAAATACTCTGTGACTTCAGACTCCGTGGCGGAAACAACACGAAGTTATTTCACGGTTCTGGAGGCGGGGAAGTCCGAGACCAAGGTGCTGGCCTCTTCGGTTCCCTAGGAGCACTCTCATCCTGGCTTGCAGAGAGCTGCCTCCTCGCTGGGTCCTCACGCCGTGGAGGAGGGATGGCTGGTGTTTCTACTTCTTAAAAGGGTACCCAGCGCTCTCAGATGAGGGCTCCACCCTTGCGATCTCATTTACCCTTTATTATCTCCTCGCCCACCCTCTTTCCAAATACTTGGCAGCTGGGGCTTGAACATATGAATTTGAAGACCATATGAATTTGAAGACTACGTGGAGGTTGTTTCTTGCCCAAGTGTCTGTGTTGGGACTTGAATCCCTAAATCTGTCCGGCTTGTGTTTTGCGTTCTCCGTCAACTTTCTTCAGCCTGCCTCCCCCTACTCCTGCCTCTTCCTGCCCTCATGGTGATACTCAACAAAGCATCACAGAAATGATAGAAATGACAAGGCCTCTAGCCTATGCCCAGCATAGAACAGGTTCTCTGCCTTGCCTTGTGCCTACAAGGACCCTTAGCTGAGCCTCATTCTCTCGGGGGCAGAGATGTTGAGAGAGGAAGTCTGGGAGTGGGATTGGGACACACGGCTGTTGAATAGTATTCATCCTCCTGCCAGGTGATGCTGACAGAGGTGATCCCGGGTCATATTCTGAGAAATACTGTCTTAAGGGTCCTAGTTATCCAGCTAACTAATTTGGACTCTGGTATAAGGGGTAGATAGTCAACTAAAGGTTGACTTCTCCCAGATACCATATTTTAATGATGTGACTCATAGAAGGCCCAGATGAGAAGACGGAAGGCATTTTTTGTTGGATGAACCCCAGGGGCAGGGGGTTCTTCGGCCCACTTTTGGTTCCTGCAAGATGGTGCCCACCTTCCAGGGTCCAAGGCAGAGACCAAAGCACGGGCTTGGGGGTCCTTTAGATGTGAATCCAATTCATGGGTTCTGGTTCTTACTAATGATGTGACCTTTGGAAAAGTACATACCTCTCCCTGCTGCCATAGGAAATGGTGGTATTATTATCTGGTACTCTGATGGATTGCCATGAAGAAGAAATGACTTTGCATGTTAGGCCGCTGGTCCACTTCCAAGGGCAGCAAAACCAACCAAACCAAACAAACACAAACAAACATAACAACCACACCTTGTCTTCCATGTGTCACAGTGATAATACTTGGCTACAAATCTGTTTTTGCCCATGGTACATGGTTAGACTGTGCCTCATCAAAGCATCACTGTTCCCAGACAAGTCAAGGGACATAGCAGCTTTTTTCTTTTCTTTGTGAGGACAGGAACTCTGGAACAATCTGTTACTTGGGTTGGAGCCATTGGAGATCCTCAGTGCAGTGACAGCCCGATGGTAACGTGAGATCGTAACAGCTTGTGTTAATCATGGAGACAGGCGGTGAGGACAGGGGAAGCTCTTGAGGCCAGCCCCCGACATCTGCAGGCCCCTCAGTGCAATCTTTCTCAGGGCTGAAGGACGGGAGAGTCTCACCCTCTTGAACTTGCCTTCTCAGTAGGCGAGAGCAGAACCTTCAGAAAGTGGTAGACGTGAGCTTATTTCTGAGCAGGGAAAGGCAGAAACAGGCTGAGAATTATTAGTGGCTGAAATGTCTTGGAACCAGTTCCAGGAAAGTTCACGTGTCCTAAGAACCTTCAGAAATGTGCATCGTCGGAGCCCACTGCCTTTCTCCTGATCCCACAGAATCAAGTTGACCAACCATGGAAGGATGAATCCCTCAGCATCCACAACAGAGCCTAGATAGCAGCTTTGCAAATCTGGTTCTTATATTTGCTGAAGGGTGTCCATCAAAGAGGACATCATCTCCGTATCTCGGCATTTCCTTCCATGAAGCCTGTCGTATTTCGAGAAGCCAGTGCTAGGACAAAGCTTTGCTTTTCCTAAGCTTAGGAGCGTCAGTGTTGTTATTGTGGGCAGAGGAAAATGGTGTATGTGATCAGTCTACCCTTTCCACTTTGCCTACCCACCAGCACACGACCAGATTCAAACCTGTATTGACCCTCATCTCTTGCTTTCTAGTTTCCGTTTTGCTTTCCTCTTGGTCTATGCCCTGTACTAGGTCAGGATCTTTTAGGTTCCAGTGACAGAAGCCTAATTAATGCAAGCAAAAAGGGTTTCAGTGGACCATGTCACTGATAGGTAGACACGGCGAGGTCTCAACAAGTGTTCTCAGAGCTCTATCTCTCCATCTCTAGATTCTGTGCACTTGTCTTGACTTAATTTTGAGACAGGCTCTCTCCCTGGGGTGGCAGCCCGAATCCAGCATGGTCCTTAGCTTCCAGACCCCAGAGAATGGGAGAGCTGTATTTCCCCACGAGGTTGGAAGGACCCTTGGAGAGGTCTCTGATTGGTCTCTGATGGGTCAGATGACCATCCCTGCACCAATCACCTTGACCAGGCAGAATCGTGCTCTGATTGGCCATTCTGGGATCATGTGTTCACTGCTGGTGGTGGGAGGAGTCAGCTCCCTCCAGGTCTCACAGGCTGAACAGGACCCCTGCTGAGCCGGTGTGTGTTTGTGTACATGGCATTTTTGAGGGGGAGTTCTTCAGAGGAGAGATTCCAAACAGAAAACAACCATGCAAAAAACCCTCCACGCCCCTTCTTCTAGTTCCTATCGTTCCTGGTCGGGATGTGTGATTGTTTGTTTATATCTACCTCGGTGCCTCAAACCCTTTGTGAAATGAGGTGGAATAAATAAATGATAAGCTGTGTCAAATGACTGAAAAGACCCATCAGTGCATCTCTCCTTACAAAAGGAGGGTGGGTGGGGTTGACAGAGACAGCAGTCGGCAAACCCAGCACCTGGCGAAGCTGTGAAATGTGGTGGAGGTGGAGAGCTCATCTCTGACTTCCTAGAGACTTCCTTTCTGTGATGGGCACCTCATTGAAGAAAGCACCCTGCCTGGGGCGCCTGGGTGGTGCAGTTGGTTGGGCGTCTGACTCCTTGACTTTGACTCAGGTCCTGATCTTACGGCTGTGGGATCGAGCCCTGCCTCCGCTCATGCTTACCGTGGAGTCTGCTTGAGAGTCTCTCTCCTTTTGCCCCTATTCCCTACTCCTGTCTTTCAAATAAATAAATCTTGGGGGGGAAAAGGACCCTGCCTCCATGTGTGGATGCCCATGAAGGGCTCATATAATGCGAAGAGCATCTTACAGATGGATAACCAAAGCTGAGAGGAAGACGCGGGTTCAGGCTTCACATTTCGAAATTCTTCATTTGGTTTTGTCATCCTCTGTCCTCCTTCCTCTCTTACATGGTCTCCCAGCCTTGACACTTTTGACATCGTAGGCCAGATAATTCATTATGTGAGCTGTCCCGTGCCTCATAGGGTGTCTAACTACATCCTTAGCCTCTACCCATGGGAACATGCCCACTCCCCAGTTATGACAAAAATGTCTCCAGACATTGACAGATGTCCCGGGTGGGGGGAGGGCAAAGTCGTCCTGATTGAACCCCATGCTCCATTAGAATGTGGCTCCTGAGAGAAGAGGGAACTCATATGACTTAGTCTCTGTTTCTTACCTCTACCTAGCACATTGTCTGGAATCTAGTAGATGCTCAATAAATATATATTGTTTTCTAATAAATCTTTGTTGGCTGAATGAACTGGCCCACTTTGAATTTATTTCTAGGCACTCTTGGCCTCCAAGCAGCCACATTTCTTTGCGGTAGGAGAACCAAAATAAATAATTTATGTAAAATCTTACCTTCTTTTGGGGATATGACAAGCACTCAATAAATGTTAGCTCCTGGTGTTGCTATTATTATGACTATTTCCTTCCTGGACTGGTGCTAAGCCCAGAGCCGTGTAGTTATTTTGCACTAAAAGTCATCACTGTTTCTTGAACCCCGGGGAGGGGCTGGGCTGAAATGGCTGGAGAATGGGAGAGCAGCAGGCGCAGAGGGTATGTGTGAAGGACTTTAGTGGCGCCGTGGTGGGGGGTGGGGGGCAGTTCTCCATAAAATGATATCGCCATGGGCTTTTCTTAGAGCCAGAGGCCTTTGACTAGAAAGCAGCCGTGGAACTTAAATGTTTTCTTAGGCAGTGAGAGCACTCGTACCCTCCAAGCCTGGGTGTTTGGAAATTATAGGAACTTTTTCAGTGTTAATGCATCTGGAGAGCTACCTTGGCTTGATTTTCATAGAAGCTGACCCTGAGACAAGGATCTGGGGGCAAGGCATGTTTTTGGGAGGTGGTCCCAGAAAACACTGGCAGATGAGGGTTAGCAAGACGGGGAAGCCCATTAAAGGGTGTTTATCAGGCCATTTACTGCCTGGGCAACTGGAGTTCAGTCCTGCTGGGGACTTTGGGAGAGCAGAATGTGCCTTTAGAGTTATTGCAACTGAGGGGCAGGGAAGGCAGGGGGATATTGAACCACCAAATTCTAGTTCAACACTGGTTGAGGGCTGCTTCCAGAGGCATTGAGGCCTGTGTGGGAACCAAGTGTCTTCTCCAAATAGAGCAAAAGTTACCAGGCAGAGGGTAACAGGTGTTCACTGCTGGCAGCACTGGCTGGAGAGGTGAGTGCTGACCAGTTGCTGGCAAGGCACTGACAGTATGTGCTATGGGGCATTTGGTGGACAGAGGCAGTGGTGCTAAAATCCTACAGCATCCAAGGGAGACCCTCACAAGGAAAAATTATCCCACCCTTAATGCCGATAGAGATTCCTTTGAGAAACACAATAAATGAGAATGGATGTTTCCTTGCTCCTTCGGTTTCTGCAAGAAAGAACACTTTTTTGTTTAATTTTGACTTAAAAAAAATGGTAACTCTTTTTTTTAAAGATTTTATTTATTTATTTGAGAAAGAGAGAGAGAGAACATGAGAGGGGGAAGGTCAGAGGGAAAAGCAGACTCCCCGCTGAGCAGGGAACCTGATGTGGGACTCCAGGATCATGACCTGAGCTGAAGGCAGTTGCTTAACCAACTGAGCCACCCAGTCACCCCACAGTAATTGGTTATTAGTGGAGTAGTTGCTCCTTGTAGAAAATGTAAAGTACAAGAAGAAAATCCCTGAAAAACATACAATTTGGGGCATCTCCTTTTTATTCTGTCTATAGGCAATAGTAGTGGCTAGAAAAACTGAGTTGAAAGTCAGTCTTGGGTTCTAGTCAAAGTCCACCACTTACTTTTAGAAATCCTTTTAGAAATGAGAATAATATTATTTGCTTGTCCTTATAAATGAAAATTCTTCATATTATCTTTTCATGTGTCCTATTTTGTGTTTTGTTTGGATTTATTTCATTGGTCTGTTCTTATGGACTTTTCGCAAACTTTTTTTTTTTTTAAGGTTTTATTTATTTGCGAAAGGGAGAGAGAATGGGGGGTGGGGGGGCAGGCAGAGGGAGAGGAAGAAAGAGAACCTCAAACAGACTCCTCACACCCCATATGGGACTTGATCGCATGACGCTGAGATCATGACTTGAGCTGAAATCAGGAGTTGGATGCCTAACCAACTGAGTCACCCAGTGCCCCCACAAACATTCTTTTAAATTATTGTGTGATTAGTCCACTGAGTACCATATTCATTATTTAATGTGGCGTCAAAAATTACCCCACTTGGTGGCTTAAGACAACAATTGATTATCCCACGTGGTTTCTGTGGGTCCGGAATTGGGGAGTGGCTTAACTGGGTGGTTCTGGCTCAGAATGTGTCATGAGATCACAGTGAAGATGCTGACTAGGGCTGCCATCATTTGATTGGGTCAGAAGGATCCACTTTCAAGATGGCGCACTCTTCGTGACAGTGTAAATCCCAGGATGTGAGAATCATTGGAGGCCATCTTGAAGGCTGGCAAATATGTGGGCACTCCTTAACTATCTGTTGAATAATGAATAGATGTGATGCGACGTTCCTCTTGTTGCTGCTTATTTGGGTTATTTCTGGGGGGCAAGAATCTTTGGTCCACAGGAAGGAGCCTGAGTGGCGAGGCCAGGATGTCTTGAAGCTCATGACGAGTCTCGATTTTCTCATTTCTTGAGTTCCTTGTCCCATTAAAAGTGAAAAGCTGAGAGGGGCAGGGGGTGAAAATGTGCACGGCAAGGTGCTGGGAAAGGATTAAGTCAGGTAACCAGGTCATCTACTGTGTGGACACCAGCCACTGAATAACAAGACCCCATAATAAAGCGAAATATTTCTGGAGCATCCACTGGTTGCCAGGCACTTTGACCTTTGTGTTAATAATCATAGCAACTCCTTAAGGTAGCCATTGTTGCTCTCATCTGTGAAATGGGTGACATGGGCACTCTGTGAGCCTAGCTGTCCTCATTTACAAACGGGCTAACAGAACCTCCCTAATGCGTCCTGTGTGGGTGTCGAAGTGCTCCGTGTGGCGCCTACCACACGATACACTGCTCGAGACGGGCTCTTTCTCTCAACGCTGTTCTTTGCTATTTTTTATTGTCATTCTTGCTCTTACCATCTTCAGCCACAAACCAAGTCAGTGGCCGAGCCAGGATTTTAATCCGGGTCTGTGAGAGTAAGAAGCCTGTGTTCTTTGTCCTTTCCCACTGTGCTGAAGAGACATCCACCTTGGCATTTCCCGCCCCCCCCCCCCAAGGCTCTCATGGTCTTCTTGGGAAAGATGGAACTTGGGAATGTAAGACAGCCAAGGGAAGAAAAAGAAAAAAAACAACGGATACCCACCGGGAGCTAGCTTGGGTGTTAATGTCTCGTCTCAGGTTGGTTTTCTAGAAGCAAAGCCCAAAACAGAGATTTGGGACTGTTCCATTTACTTAGGACAAGGGAGGTGACAAAGCAGGATTGGGCAGAGGAACAAAGGTAAGCAAGTCTGTGGTCTCGACGGGAGACTAGCTTCAGTCGGATCCCACGGGCAAGTCTGCCTTGAGGCAGGCGGCTGGCATTTTGTACCTTGAGGTCAGTCAGTCATTCGTTGGCTCTGTTTGCACCCCTGGATGGACGCAGGGCAGAGGAACTTTGTAGGAGACACGGCTGGGGTAGCCAAGGTGGCGAAGGGGCAGCTGTGAGCCATTAGCAGCCACTAGAGGGGGTCTGAACAGGGCAAGAGCAGGGGCCCCTCCAGGTCTCTGGGGCAGGAGTCCACAAACCACAGCCCCTGGGCAAACCCCTGCCTGCTGCTGTTTTTGCAAACACGCTTTTATCAGAAGATAGCCATGCTCATCCTTTCCCATATCATCTCTGGCTGGCTGTGCTTCGATGGTGAAAACGTTTACTATTCCCAGTGACTGGTCTAGGGGTCCAGGCAAGCTAGAGGCATTCAGCATCATCTGGGGTGGCCCCACAGTAGAGGTCCCTTTTCCCGGGGACTTGGGGATGCGTGAGGAATCAGGGAGACCTGCAAGGACTGGCAGGTTAGTTGGGGCATGGGGGAAGCAAACACACCCAGGAGAAGGCGCAGGATTGGACCAGGCAGCAGGAGATCGTGCAGAAACTTCTCTCCAAGGCCCATGTGGATATCTGGGACAGGAGCTTGTTTAAGTGAAGAAATCCACTTAAGGCTCATTTCCAGGGAAGAATTCCATTTAGAAACCCTTAATCAGAGGAGTGCATGGTCTGGGGTGTGCTAAACGCAAGTGCCTTCAGACGTAATTATTCGGAGCAGCTATAAACAAGTCTGGTCACTTAAGATAAAGATGTAAAGCACACGCTTTGCCTTCATAGGAACAGCAAAAGGAGAAAGGGGTGCCTCCGTCCTTGATATTGGTGAACGCTTCGCAGGACTTCATTCAGCCCTGGCAGACATCACGTGCTAGCTAACAGGGACATCAGGACGGCAGCTCTCGAAACCCATGGACTATTTTTGTCAAAGGAGAATTCAGTTTTAAATATTCGATGCCTTTAGGATAACTCATCTATCACTGGGCCAATTTAAGTCTCATTAATCACGCGAAGGAGAAGGGGAAAGAACTTCCTGCCCCTGAAGGGGTTTGTGCACAGCTGGGAAACGGAAGCCTGGTTCCTGTGTGAAATGGGGCTCAAGTGGCATAAATATGCAGAGATGGGGGTGACAGTGATCTCCCTGAGTGGGGACTGTTCCTTGACTCAAAATTGTCAGTCGTGGGTTCTGCCGCGGAGCTCGGGGCAAACGGAGTTGAGGGGATTTGAAAGATCATCCTGGGATCTAGGGAAGCATGGGGGTTTGGGGGTCAATCAACCTCCACTTATGGGTCTGCCATCCAGCGACACCTGCTGTGTGCCAGGCACTGCCCTAGGCTCTTTAAACACAAAGCCTCAATCACAGCAGCCCATGAGATATATATCACTGTGTCCCTTGCCCCCCCACCATCCCTCTCACTGATGTGAAAATTGAGGTTTAGAGACGTTAACTCATTTGCCCAAAGTCATAGAGCTTGATAGTGGCTGAGCTGGGATTTGAAGCCCGGTTTGACTCTTTCCAAACCAAACTAGGCTCTTTAACTGTAACCCTACACCCAAGGGAGGCCAGATCTCATCCAAGAAGGAGCACTTACGCACCTTGGAAAAACTGGAAAGTACAGAATGGTAGGAAATAGAAGAAAAATCAACAGCCATTAATTCTGATCGCCCAAACTAAGATGGATAACATTGTGGCGTATTTGCTTTCAGGCTCTTAAAAAATGTTCACATTTTAAAAACACTTGTATTCACACAGCGCCTTTTTATCTTATTTTTCCAAATCAACATTATGCCATTAAGTGTTTAAATATTATCACATACCATTGTAAGCGTAATTTCAAATAACTTCATAATACGTTATTGAATGGCTGAATGTACTCATCTCTGTGAGTTCCCTTAGCTTTAAAACGTGGCCAATGTTTCCTCCTTCAGAGCTTTATGGTGAGATAAGATAACAGTTATTAAGTGTCTGACATGTGATAGGTATTCAATAAATATTTGCACTCTTCTCTCCCTATGTTAGGACAAGTTTGCTAGCGTCAGAGCCTGAGATGCGGATGCTTGTACCAGTCACTTTTGGGGGAAGGTGTTCTCAGATGATATTTCCATCATCAGGATAATCAGATGATGATCCCAGATCCTAGCTTGTCACCTGTTCTTCTGAGGAACCGGTTATAAATCCAGCTTCCCATGGCCCCCTCCTTGAGTCTCATAGTTTGCTGAACGGCTTATAGACCTCAGAGAAACCCTTCCATTTACCGGGTTATTGGGAAGAGATAGAGGATACAGTTGAACGTTCAGATGGAAGAGATCAATAGCGCAAAGCATGTGAGAAGGAGTGTGGAGCTTCCATGACCTTCACATGTTCAGCGACACGTGAATCTCTGCATCTTATGTTTCGGGGGTGTTTATGGTGGCATGATTACATAGGCATAGTCGGTGCTTGACTCAGTTTCCAGCCCCTTTCCCCTTCCTGGAGGAGAGAGAATGAGGCTGAGAATTTCAAGCTTCTCATCGTGACTTGGTCTTTCTTGTGACCAGCCCCCATCCAGAAGCCCATCAAGCATTGGCTCATTAGAACAGAAGACACTCCTATTACATTTCTGGGGATTTAGGAACTCTGCGTCAGGACCCAAGGTCAATGACAAAATGTTAGAATAAAAGATGCTCCTAAGGCTCACATCTTTTAGGAAATTACAAGGATTTCAGGAGGCCAGTGTCGGGAGCAGGGGCAGAGACCAATATATGGATTTTCTGTTATTTCACAGGTGTAGAAGAACCTCTGGGTGAGGCATCTCCTAGTCAACCAAAGGAGACTTTCTAGAATAGTCCTTTCCAATATAGTAGCCCCTAGCCACACGGCCTAGTAAGCACTTGGAACGTGGCTAGTCTTAACTGTGATGTGTTGTAAGTATAAAATACAGACCAGACTTTAAAGGCTTAGTGTGAAAAAACAGATGTCTACATCATAAATGATTTTAAAGCCAATTACATTTTTTTAAAGATTTTATTTATTTATTTGACACAGAGAGAGAGATTATAAGTAGGCAGAGAGGCAGGCAGAGAGACAGGGGGAGGAGGAAGCAGGCTCCCTGCTGAGCAGAGAGCCCGATGCGGGCCTCGATCCCAGGACGCTGAAATCATGACCTAAGCCGAAAGCAGAGGCTTTAACCCACTGAGCCACCCAGGCACCCGCCAATTACATTTTGAAATGATAACACCTCATATAGTGGGTTAAATAAAATAGGTTATGAAGGTTAATTCCACTGGTTTCCTTTTATTTTTTTTTACGTGTTCGAAAAAATTGAAGTTACATATATGGCTTGCATTTGTGCCTCTCATTATATTCCTATTGGATAACATTGCTCTGGAGTAGGGTTTGGCAAACTTTTTCTGTAAAAGGCCAAAGAGTAAATATTTCAGACTTGGTGGGCTGCACATTCTGTGCTGCAGCTGTTCCAACTCTGAGGTCATGGGGGGAAATGGCCATAGACACAAGATTAATGATGAGTGGGCATGGCTGTGTTCTAATAAAACTTTATTTTTATTTATTTATTTAAAGATTTTATTTATTTATTTGACACAGAGAGAGAGAGAGAGATCACAAGTAGGCAGAGAGAGAGGAGGAAGCAGGCTCCCTGCCAAGCAAAGAGCCCAATGGGGGCCTCGATCCCAGGACCCTGAGATCATGACCCGAGCCGAAGGCAGAGGCTTTAACCCACTGAGCCACCCAGGTGCCCCACCAATAAAACTTTATTGATAAAAAATAGTAATAGGCCAGACTTGGCACATGGGCTGTAGTTTTCTGAGTCCTGCTTTAGAGGGAAAAAAAAAATCAGCTGTGATGGTATGTGTGTGGGGTGTACCCGTCTATTAAAGAGGGTCTGGGTGGGACACCAAGAGTGTGTTCTCCCATTTCGTTCCTGGTTAGAAAGAATTCTCTGCCCAAATGATTTCCCCCCTGCCTTTACCACTGACCTCTACTACTGTCTCTAAAGGAGCAAGCTTTAGGGGGAACCTCTCTTCAGGGACCTTGGATTGTGAGGCTAAAAATGGAAAAATAGAAGGAAGGAGAGTCAGACCAAGCATTTATTTCTGAAGAGTCAGAGGGGAGGAACACATGTTCATCCACACAACATTTAAAGATGCTATGGGGTATTCGGAGGGTCTGTGCAACTGGTCTACCCTGGAAGACAGAGGCAGTGGCATCTTGGGGAGTTCATTGGTTTTTTGTTTCCTCCCCCACCCCTAGCTTTTGCCAACACAAACATAAATGTGGGGTTTTTCAATTGAGAGCAATTAACATAGAATGCTTTAGGCCAGGAAATAATTAATACAAAATTGTGGGGAAATGGCAGCTCTGCAATTCCTGCTTCCCCAAGGTAGACTTACTCAATTAAAATGATCCTTTGGCCTCCAGAGAACTTTCTGTGACCTGTTTAGGCTGAACCTCAATGTCTCCTCTGGCTCCGTGCTTCTCTTCTGGCAGCTCCATGGCCCTGCCCTTTCTCGCAAATGCTGAGAATCTTCCAGAGGTCTCTTTGGCAGGTTCTTCTCGATGTCTTTACCCATTTGTGGGTTAGAATGCCCTCCCCAGTCTCCCGTCTCTTCCAGTCAAGGACCTGTTCCTTGAAGGCAGATTGACACCTTCCTCCTTCCGGTTCTCTCTTCCTTTCGCAAATGTTTATTGAACACCTACTATGTGTCAAGCCTGTGTTTTAGGCACCATTTATGAAGTCAGGCTTTGTATGCTAGTGGGGAAGATGAATAATAAATATGTAAATAAATAAGTAAATAATACAGCTCCAGGAAAGGATGAGGCCTTGGGAATTGAGATGGGGTGGGCAGGAGAGGTCTTCTTGAGAAGGTAGCATTCTAAAGGAGGCCTAAAAAAAGAGGATAAGTATAGCCCATGTTTGTCCAGTGTGTAACTCTGTGCTACGCACCATTTGGAGTGCTTCACAGGCATTGATCAGTCTCCATGACGATGCCGTGAGATAGATCTAGGATGAGTCCCAGCTGGTAGAACTGAACTCTGGAAGGATGCAGTCATTGGCCCAAGGCTGCCAAGTCCATCCGTGGAGGGATGACTCTGAGCTCCTGGCTCCAAGTGCTCTTAACTCTCGGGAGGCATTAGGACATTGATTTATTGAATGTTTTTGATTCATTGATTTATTCTAACCTCTCACTGAGAGAGGACCTAATGTGGGCCAAGTAGACATAAGGACGCCCTGCTCCTCACTCATTGCCTTGGGGTAGAGGCAGCCTTGGGACGTAGGCTTGACATCTGATCTTTTCTCAGCCCGAGCAGGGTGAGACGTGGGATGGTGGAGGAAGGATCATGGAGACTGTTCAGAGGAAATGACAAGATAAATTGAGGCTTGAAGGCTGCGTTTGCAGGACGGCAGTGTGGGAAAGGAGGGGTCAGGACGGCTGGCAGGAAGAGGGAACAGCCTGTACGAGGGCATGGAGTCATGGTGAGCTCAGGGAAGTAATGGAAGATGGGCATAGAGCACACATGGGCAGGTAACAGCTCACGAGACAGGAAACATGGGCAGGGTTCCGATTGCTTGAGGAGCTGGGGTTTTATCCACAGGGCAATGGGGAGCCATGGAATGATTCTAAGTAAGGGGTGACATGGTTCAAATTGTGTTATCAGAAGATCCCATGGGTACCAGTGTGTGTGCGCATGGTGGTTCGATGGGGGACATGCTGTCCCTTCTGGTCTTCTTGCCACTTTCCTGTCTGCCTGATAGACACAGGGTTTTCTCCTTAACTCTTACATATTTAAACACATAACAATAGCAGCTAATTCTTACTGGGTACCTACTAGGGGCTGAGTAGATTCTATGCTGAGGACTCTACATATTTTATCATACTTAATCCTTAAAACTATGAAATAGATATCACAGTCCTTTCTAGTTTACAGATGAGGAAACTGAGTATTGGAAGTGTTGAACAGGGCATCTTGAATTACACAGCTGCTAATTGGTGAGGCAGGGACGATAACCCTGGGGTCGTTATCCCAGAAGCCACCATAGAAAGCACCGTGTTTCCACACTCATCTTGTCATGTGCACGTGCCCTATTTGCACACTCAGAGGGCAGGGGATGAATGAATGCACTTACTGAGCATTTACTATACTCCAGGTGTGTGGCGGACAGCTCTGCACACACTGTGTTCTTTGCTCACAGCAGCCTGAGGCTGTGTGCCTCTTTTTAACACAGAAAACTGAAGCCAGGTGTGGGTTGTTGTGTTTTTCTCCCGTCTGGTGTTTCTCGTTGTTTCTCCCCAAGCTCTTCATAACCTGCGTTCTCAATCTTATGCATCTTTGACTGCTTCTGCCCCCCCGTGGGACGGCCCACATTCTCCCCAACAAGAAGTCTAGCCAATGGCCGTGTTGGGATTGGTTGAGTTGCCATCAGTCCTCAGAAACGAGTGCTTTTTCTTGGTTCACTTAATGGCCATTGCTTCCTGATTTCCTTGCCAGGTGACTTTTTCCATTGCCAGCCTTCTCTCTAGGCTGGTGCTCATCACACCTCTGAGGATAACCAGCCCCTCCAGACTTTGTGCAGATGTGTGTCTCTGTGTGTCTGTTCCCACTGGGGTGCCGGGGACAGGGAGGAGGGATTGCATTCCCGGAGACTAACTCACGTCCCAGTGACCCCGAGTTCACTTGTCCTCATGATGGCACGATTTATTTATTATGGACCAAAAAAAGGTGTATTTGCGTATCACTTCTTATTCTGAGAGTAATATATATCATCACCAAATATTTAGACCGCGTGGATAAGCAAAAAGAAGAAATCAGAGGTAACCTTTAATCTTCCCAACTAGAGATAAACATCGCTAGTATTTTGGAGAGTGCTCATCTAGTTCTCGTTCTCTCTCTTTCCTTTTTACTACAGAATGAAATCGTGCCGTAAATGCTGTGCTGTAATCGGTCATTCCCTATCACAACTTGACAGAGGCACCTTGACATTCTTTTCCAGGGACGGTTTTCAGACTTGTGTTCGCAGCTTCTGAACCCTTTCTACAAGCCCAGGCACTGGAAATGAAATCTGTAAGACAGATTGCCTTCGTCTGCTGGGGCTGCTATAACAAAACCACAGCCTGGGTGGCGGAAACAACAGACATTTACTTCTCACAGTTCTGGAGCCTGGGGAGCCCTGGATTAAGGTGCCGACCAATTTGGTTCCTGGGAGAGCTGCTTCCTGGTTTGCAGACCCTCTCTTTCTAGCCGTGTCCTCATGTGGCAGTGAGGGGAAGAGGGAGTGTGATCAGGTGTCCCTTCTTCTTCCGAGGGAGAAGCAGGCTTCCCGCTGAGCAAGGAGCCCGATGCAGGACTCGATCCCAGGACCCGGGGATCACGACCTGAGCTAAAGGCAGAGGCTTAACCTCCTGAGCCGCCCAGGTGTCCCTCTTCCTCTTCTTATAAGGGCACTAACCCCATCAGGGGGGCCCCACCCTCATGACAATGTCTGTACCCAGTCACCTCCAAAAAGCCCTCCTCCTAGTACCATCCTATGGGGAGTTGGGGCTTCCGCATATGAACTGGGGACACAAACATACAGGCCACAACCCCCGTTAGAGCAGAGCTTCTTTGGTTGAAGCAGACGTGGAGGAACCACAACTCTCCCTTGTTGCTTTATTCCCTTGCCCTCACTTGGCTCCTCCATCGGCTCCGTGGATCTTCCCGTTTCCCTGGGAGGATTATTTGCAAAAGCAAGTCTTCCTCGCCTGACATTATTTTAAGTGGTGGTATTGTAGGCCGTTGCACACACGTCTCCACTTCTGTATCATCAGACACCCTTGCCGCTGTCTGTTTTCCGCCATCGGGAGCGAGATGATAAAGGGCATCTTTGTCCTTCCAACCTTGGGTGTACCTGTGATCATTTCCCTCCCACGAAGTCTTAGAAGTAAAATGCCTTTTGATTCCTGGCTTGTGCAAATTTCCCTCCGAAGCCCAAATCTTCACTTGGCAGGCCAGGAGGGTAGGGTGCGCATGGGCGGGGCACAGTGTGTCTTCCTAAGAGATGGCTGCTCTTGGCCTGCTGAGTCATGCTGTGTCATCAGGACCCCTGATGGGGCTGGGCTGGCAAGACTGACACCGAAGATGTGATCTTTTCTCTGCAACAGCCTTTTGTAGTTTTCAAAGCCCTCTTCCTCCGTTGCCCCACAGTTACTTCATGAGGTAAATGGGGGAGGGACGGATCTATCTTCAAAAAATTTTAAGTCATATTGAGGTTCAGAGAGGTTAAGTGACTTGCCTAAGATGATACCACCTCCCCCCCCCCGCAAAAAAAACCCTAAATCTCAATACCTTACATCAACAATTCTTTTTCTTCTATGACTGCTGAGTATGAGGGTTGGTGGTGGTTCGACTGATCTCAGCTGGGCAGATGTGGCGGCGTGCAGGGGACAAAGAGAAAATGCCACCAGATAATGTCCTAGAGGAAGATTTTGGCAGGACCTCAGAGGCCATGGTGGGGGGTTTGAATGTTAAATTTATTGCAGAGGGGAGCTATTGAAAGATTTCTAGGAGGTGGAGGGGGACGGTGTGATCTGATCTATGTCTTCAAGGATTATTTGGACTTGTTTGTTCCATGTTGGATTTTTCTAGTTCATCCTAGATGTTCCAGTAGTATTGTGATGGATGGATAATGAACCCGATTCCCAGAGAAAACCGTGTCTGCAAGACCGGAGGCATTGAGTGCCATCCTGTTCTCTGTGAGAGGCTGGTTGGCTTCTCTGGCCATTCGTTTATTCCTTTATGCCTTCATTAACTCAGCAAACATGTACTGGGTGTCTCCCCTGGGGTGCCCACACCAGCAGAGGAAAGGCTGTGTACCTCTGTAGAACTTTCTGGAGGCCTCAGATAAGGCCCTGGCCTCACCTCCTCTGCTGATCTTCTTTTCTTCTGCGGAAGAGATGCTCAAAGCAGCTGGGGGGGGGGTGGTAAAAGGGGTTCATCGTCTCGAGAGACAGACTCCTCTCTATTAGAGTCAAATAACCAGGCCAATGGGAGACAAGCATTGCTCATACCAGAGCACCTTTCTCCATCATTTCATTCAGCTCAGTTGTGTGGAAGAGGAATCCAAGTCCCCAGCTGGGGGGCGGGGGTGGGGAGGTGACCTCATTGCTCCAGACAACCCAGGAAGTTAGCACACAGTAGCGCCCGGCACCCCCTTGTTCGGCCCCTGGGACTCCGAGCATCCCCCTCTCCACCCCCTCCCCCGCCCCATTCACCTTCAAGCCAACAGTTTAAGTAAATGCTCCAAATACAATTTGGGGGACAGAAAAGAATGGTATTTATTTTGAATTAAAAAGCTTTTTTGATTAAGGACCAACCCCGTAAAGATCGTTTACATTTAAAAATGGAATATGCAAGTGCAAAGGTTGCCTTCAGGAGTAGGAATTACGGTTTCTAATTATATAGTATTTGGGACTACGTATTCATGGAACCTTTGCAGAAATGCTTTTATAAATAGGTCACAACACGCCTCACAGTCCTTATGTGTTTATTTGCCTGGTGTGCTTATTTGGCATTTGGCCCTGATCCTGTGCAGCCCTGACTCTCGTTACACATTCTTGGGTAAATGAATCATCTCCAGCTAGATTGCAAGCAGGATTTTTTTTTTTTGCTCTTTATCATTTCTTCCCCTCTATCACAGTGTCTAGCATTGTGGTGCCTGGTACAGGGAGCTCGCTTAATAATAAATCCATTTCATTCCTTTCCCCCTCCCCTCCCCTCCCTCTCCTTCTCACCAGTCTCCTCCTTCCTTCTACAAACGTCTCTGGAAGAAAACAGTGCCAAGCTCTCTCTAGCCACTGGGAATTCGGTGATGAGTAAGGTGAACCTTTCCTGCACTCGCAGAGCTTTGAGTCTAGCCAGGGAGGGCCAGGCACGAAGCTATAGAAAGTGTGATCCCTTGTAAAATAACGCCTGTAACGTGAACAGTGAAAGTGGGTGACAGGAGAGGTCAAGGAATGCTTTCCCCCCAGGTCAAGGTCAAGGAATGCTTTTCCCCCAGGTCAAGGTCAAGGAACGCTTTTCCCCCAGGTCAAGGTCAAGGTCAAGGAATGCTTTTCCCCCAGGAATCACTGCTGGAGCTGAGACCTGGAGGCCTGGGAGGAAAGACGAGTCAAGGGAAGGGAGAGGGTGGAAAAGAAATCTGGGCCCAGGGTACTAGACAGGAGGGCCTGCAGGCGGGGAGTGGCCTGGGTCTCTGGAGGAGAGGACAGGAGCCCTGCGTCGTCAGAGCAGAGAAAGTGGAGGGGACATGGAGAGGTAAGCCTGCAGACCCGGAGAGGTCTCAGAGAGCGTGGGGGGAGATGCTGGCATTTTGCTTGAGAGCAGGGGAAATCCACGGAAGGAGTTTAAGTGGGAGAGAAACAGAATTTCAATTCTGGTGGGTCCCTTTAGGCCAGAAGTGTACGCCGTTCTATCAACCGGGAGCGGGTTAAAGAAGCTGGGTTGGGTCCACACCGTGGCACAATCTGCAGGTGTAACGGAGAAAACGGGCGATCTCCGTAGCCCGAGATGGAAAGGTCCCCCAAAGAACACGCTAAATGGGAAGAACCAAGGTGCAGAGCGGCATCCGACATAGAGGGGATAAGAGCCTATCTTTGAATTTACGTGTGTTTGAATAAGGATGCACTGGAAGGACGCGTGGCTGGATGTTGCGTGGAGGGAAGACGGATGGAGACAGGGGGCCACCGTGGACTTTTCTGCACGTGCCTTTTGATCTCGTCCTGCCTTTTGAGCCACGTGGATGGCTTGTGGTTCGAAGATAGTGCACCGAGGTGCAGCCGGGCTCCAGCAAGCACGGAGCTGTAGGTTTAGAGGTGGGGCGAGGGGAGTGCATGTGGGCAGTCGGGTCTCCTAGGGCACCGCTCTTTTAACCTGGACTGTCCTTGCTCGTGCTTCCTGGTGTGATGGCAACGTTTCAATCATTGATTGAACGAACAACCCCTTATCTCCTATTTCCTCCTCTATCGAGACTCCAGCTTTAATAACAGTAATTCACTGACATCTGACCTTTGACAATTGTTGTCAGGTTGCCCCAGATGGAGGATAACGTGATCTAACTTTTACTGAGCATGTACTATATGCCAGACACAGAGCGGACACCAAGACATAGAAAGGGGAGGTGAGTTTGTTCCATCTCTCCCTTAGAGGTTACCTTGTAGAGGGAAAGAAAGACATTTATTAATTGGATGGCTGTTTGCCGGGAGCCTCCTCTGTGCCAGGTGCTGGGTTAGGTGCTAGAAACATGCAGGTGGCTAAGAGCTGGTTTTTGTTCGCAGGGTACAATAAAGGGCCCCAAAGACCTTCCACACATGACTGTTACACAGTGTGACAGAGGCTTTAAGCCAGATATATGTGAGGCCAAGTACAGTACAAAGAAATGGGGAAGGGAATCATGGAGGACTTCCTGGAAGAAGAGGAGATGTTTTAACAGGTTTCTGTAATATGTAGAGGAGTCTGACAGGCAGATGGAAAGTGGAGAACACTTTGAGGGGAGGGCATTCGAGAGAGAGGGGAAAACATGTGCAAAGGCACACAGGCAGGAAACAGAGACCTGGATAGTGGAAATATAAATGCTTTCAGACTGACATGGGGGAGGGGCAGGGTGGGAGCCTGGTGATGGTGGGGCCTTGAGGCTGTGCTCAGGCTTTATGGCATTTTCCTCTGCCAGCCCACTTCTGTTGTGTATCTTTCCCTGCTCTCATTATGTCCCTTCGCCTTTATAATATAGTCAGCTCCCAAGATTCATTCCTTGCTCAGCTGAGCAACTGCTGTGTGTCAGCCTCTGAGGGGGTGAAAATGACGTGGTGGTGTCTTGGGTGGATCAGGCATGGAAAGGGACCATTTCAACTTGATAAGTGACATTATACAAGGAAGCCCAGAGAAGAAACATTAGAGACAGAAGGTGGTTCAGGAGGGCTTCTTGGAGGACGTAACCTCTAAACCAATGGTGACCACTAAATGTTGGTAGATGAGGAGGAATTCACTGGGCGAGGATGGAATTCACTGAGCTGGTGACGCCTCAGAGCAGAGGCGACAGGAGAGACAAAGGCCCAGAGGCACAATGCGATTAAGTATGTCTGCGGAGCAGTGCAGTGACCAGAAATAAGGCTAAAGGGGTCATCGAGGGCCCCGGGACCAAACCCTGAAGGTCGGATAGAGAGAGTGGTTTCCAAGTGAGGAGGGAAGGAGGAGGAAGGAGAAAGAAGGGGAAGAATGGTGACATCCTTATATTTTAAAATAGTCTCAAAACCAGAGCCCATGCTCCCCGCCGAGAACAGCCTATAAATCAGTCCCGGGAGCACATGGCAGTGGAACTTTCCCCGGGAGACAGCGCGATCCTCACAGTAAGTCAGGTTTCGGCTGAGTCCTGCCCGTCGGGCAGCTGTCAGGTGTGATCACACGTACCTGCCCGAGCTGGCCGGTCTCTGCCAGGGAGTTAGGTCTTCCTGCATGGCTGAGGCGGGGCACCCAGGAGACCAGAGCCTCGCGCCTTGTGAGAATAATTAAAATGGGATCAATGCTCCCTGTGGCGACGTGGCCATCAGTGCTCCCAGCGTGGAGGCCTCTGGCCACGGCTGGACTTAATTCCTGAGGGCTGGCCCCCCGCCTGCCTTGCCTGCTTTGGCCAGGCTCACGCCAGCCAGACGGGAAGGAAGTGCCCTCCCCTCCCTGCCACCGTGTGCCAGCGCTGTGCTGTTGTCATGTCATCCTTGTGATTCGAAGGCCCGGGACAACAGCCCCACGAGGCAGGAAGGGGAAACTGAGGCCCGGGGAGACCCAAGGATCTGCCCGCAGACCCTGGGAGCTGGCGTCAGGATGCGACCCCAGGTCTTTGGGCTGCTGTAAGTTCTGGGTTTTGAGCCCTTGCTCGCCAGTACTTTTCAGTCCCTGCCCCCCCTCGCCCCCCCCCAACAGTTGTGAGAATGATGCTTCCTTGGGCACCGTCGTGGACTGAATGTGTGTGTGTCCTCCCCAGATTCCTGTGTAGAAGCCCTCACCTCCAAGGTGATGGCGTGTGGAGGGGGTTCTTGGGAGGTGATCAGGGCTGGGTGACATCATGAGTGTGGAGCCCCCCTGATGACAGTAGGGTCCTTAGAAGAGGAAGAGACACCAGAGCTCTGTCTGCCACGTGGGGACACAGCGAGAAGGTGGCTGTCCGCCAGCTAGGATGCCCTCGCAGTGATCTGAGTCACCTAGCCCCTTGACCTTGGACTTCCTGGCCTCCGGAACCATGGGAAATCAATCGATGTGGGCCCAGGTCTGTGGTTTGTTACAGCAGTGGAGCAGATTTAGACCACTGGCACCTACCCCTGCTTCCTTACTGTACCCCACACCCATGTGGAGATTCACTTCCCCTCATTAGCGGCCTCTCGGTGGGCCCGGCCGTGGGGTGGTCATGTGACCACACTGGGCCAATCAGAACTGTCCCAGACCCTGGCCTCTGCAGCTCGATGCCCACAGTCCAGCACCTTCCTTCCAGCGGCTGCTTAGGGGAGACGGGAAGGGCATGCGGCTCCCATTGCCTGACCCCAGTCCTGCTTCCAAATCCGATTCTTAGCCTCCGATCCACACTGTAAGCTGCCTTGGGTCTTTCTAACCTTGTCCCTTTCTGCTCAGTCACCATACCTGTTTCTGTGGCGTTCAGCCAGAGCGGCCCGGGGACCATGGTAGCCTGGTTCTGGGCACTGTTTTGTTTTTTATTCTTTTGTTATTTTTTAAAGATTTACTCATATATTTGAGAGAGAGAGGGAGAGAGAGTACAGGGGAGGGGCAGGGGGAGAGAGAATCTCAAGCAGACTAAACACTGAGCGCGGAGACCAACATGGGCCTCGATCCCACCACCCTGAGATCATGACCTTGAGCTGAAATCAAGAGCCAGACGCTTAAGTACGTTACCCAGATCAGATGCCCCTATTTTGTTATTTTAAACAGCTTTATCAATACATAATTTACTGATCATAAAATTCACCCCTTTAAAGTGTACAATCCCGTGGCTTTAATAAATTCACAGAATGGTATGATCACGTGGGCACCAGGTGTTAGAACATTTTTATCAGAAACCCAGACTCGTGAGCACTTCCTCCCATCTCCTCTGGCCCTCAGCCCTGGCTGTTACAAATCCACTCTCTCTCCTATGGATTTGCCTGCTGTGGGCATTTCAGAGAAAAGAAATCACACTCTATGCGGCCTTTTGGGTCTGGCTTGGTAGATTTTCCATGTTTTCCTAGGCTCATCTAACTAGTATCAGTAGCTCATTGCTTTTAAAAAAATGGTTTAAAAAACACAGAACATGAGATATACCCTCTGAACAAACATCCAGCACACTGCTGTTTAACTCCAGATGTGCTGTGCCCTGTAGATCTCCAGAATTTTCTCATCCTGAGAAACAGAAACTCGACACACAACAAATGCCATTTGTTTTTGTTTTTCAAAGATTTTCTTTAAAAACATTTTTTTTAAAAAACATTTTTAAAAGGTTTTTTTATTAATTAGAGAGAGCAGGAGGAAGAGCAGACAGAGAGGGACAAGAAGACTCAGCACTGAGCACAGAGCCCGACGCGGGGCTCGATCCCGGGACCCCAAGATCATGACTTGAGCCAGAACCAAGAGTCAGATGCATAACCAACTGAGCCGCTCAGGCGCCCCTAAAAACGCTTTTTAGAGTAAAGTCTGTGATCTACCGGGGGCTCAAACTTATGACCCCAAGATCAAGAGTCGCAGGCTCTATGGACGCCCCCAATCCCTTATTTTTAATTGTCAGCTGAAAGTGTGTGTCGTTAAGAGAAGGCGCACATGTTGTGAGCAAGACCAGCAGGAAGGCAATGAGCCTGGAGACTTGCTTTGCAGGATGCAGCCCCGGAGGACAAAGGGGCCCTAAGCAAGGTGACAGTCAGAGCTACTCCTCCAGCTTGAGCAGGGCGTGGGGGGCTCCGAGGTCCAAGCAACACAGGCCTTGGGCTCTGGGGGCTCACAGTAGCAAGAGGGATGCGGCGGGGCAGAAATAACCACATCATGGTGAAAGTAATGCCGGCAGGGAGACGAGGGGTGCTAGGGATTCAGAGCTCAAAGCCCGTGCGGCGTGTGGGGTAATTAGTCCTGCTAACAGGAACACTGATGCTTGGGCATGTATTGAACCTTTATTATATGCCGGGTGCTTTGCCTCATGTTTTATATTTTCATTTCATGTGATCTTCATGGTAACCCAAGGAGATGGCTAGTGTTCTTTCTCCTATTTTCCAGATGGGGAGACCGAGGCACAAAGAGGTTGTTCAAGTGGCTTGTTATTACAAGGTTGGAGCCGTGTTGAAACCCTCCCCTTTCTGGCTCCGCAGACCTCGGTTTCACAAGGTTTCACCAGGATGGTGGTTTGGGAGTCGAGCTGTGAAGGCAGGTTGAGAACATTAGCCCAGAGTCAGATAATACTCACCTCCGGCGGAAGGCATTAAAACAAGCCTTTTACATGTTCTGGGTGTTGTAGCCGAGAGAAAATCATTCATGTAATCCCTTCCCTCCTGTCCTCACCAAGGGGGCTTCTGCCACCCCTCAAGTCACAGCCTTGTAATTAACTAAATGAAAAGCTCCCTGCAAACAGGGAATCTTCAAAGGCTGCTGCTTGCAGACTAATAAGGCTGACAGATCATGGTTTTCATTAGAACAAATTGCTGTGAAGTTGGGCCAGGCCCCAGATCTGCTTGGGATATGTTGAGACGCAGTCCATTTTCAGATCTGGTCTGAGATACTGAGTTTGAAAAGAACATGGAGCTAGGAAACAGATCTGGCTGATCTGGAAGGAAGCAAGAATGTGTCTCCTGTCTGCTGGCCCAAGACCGTGACACACAGTGGGTGCTCAATAAATATCTGAAGGCCTGACCAAAAAAAAAAAAAAAAAAAAGTTTAAAAGTAATTGTATGGAGGGCCACATGGGTAACATGAGCCAAAGGGGCGATGGTGTATCAGGCAAACCTTTGGGGTTTTCCGCTTTTGGATGCAACAGAAACTCAAACAAGATTTAAATAATACAGAGAATTTATTGACTATATAACTGAAGTGTCCAAAGGTATGGTGGACTTCAGGAAAGGGTTGATCCTGCACTGTCAATGTCACCAAATTATTGTTTTTATTGTGAAAGCTCAGCCCATGGGAAATTCAAGACGGGGTGTGTTTATGCTATAGCCCTGTTTGAAGTCTGATGTTATGGCTTGGTCAGGGGTAATATTTTATAGACGCACAATCTCGCCTATGATGGAAAGAAATCACCAGATTGCAGGGCTTTTGTGAAGTACAGAGGAGCTGATCAACAGAATTCAACAACTTGACAGAGAGTGGAGAGAGTTTCTGCTGTGTTAACCTCAGAGAAGTTGCCCCAAGCTTCCCAAAACATGTTTCCTTTCAATAAGAATGAGTAGTCATTTTTTTTTTTACCCTTTTTAACTCTTGGGGTTATCAAAAGGCTCAATTCAGAAAATACATCTATTAGAATTCTACACAAATGAGCAACTATAATTAGTGATCATGGGAGTTAACTGATTACTGATAATGATGATTTCTTCTAGTAGGTGCTTAGGCTGATTCATTCATTTATCTATGCATTTGTTTATATATGTAGTCCTCAGGAAAGGTTTGATCCAGCAATGTCACCAAATTACTGTTTTTGTCTTGAAAGCTCAGCCCCTAGGAAATGTAAGAGGTGATGTACTTGAACTACAGCCCTGTTTTAAGTATGTTTGATTTATGCACAAGTGCGTGTGAGTGTGTGTGTATTTGAGATATGATTCACACACTATACAATTTCAGTCTTTTAAGGTATACAACTCAGTGGTTTTTAGTATATTCATCAGACCGTGCAGCAGTCACCACCACCTAATTCCAGAAAAGCAACTCCATATTCATTAGCAGTCATTCCCCTTTCCCTCTTACCCCTGGCAGACAGTAATCTCCTTTCTTTCTCTCACTGAGTACCTACCATGTGCAAGGCACTCTCCCAGGTGCTACACCAGATGATAATAAGATAATTTCCTCAACTGATTTGGAATCAGATGAACAAACCTTGAGTTTTTCAGGCCAAAAAAAAAAAAAAAAGACTGAGCCTGGCTGATTGCCAGTGTCACTTAGGAGGTGACTGCTTTTCCACGGAAGGGCAGTGTAGGGTGGGCAGAGTTTACTTCCTCATCCAGGATTTGACAGCTGGGTGGCCTTGGTCTCATGAAGCCTGTTTTCTTGTCCTTAAAATGTCACCTACTTTCTAGTGTTGCTCTGAGGACAGAATGAGATGATGCATGTTAGTTGCATAGCACGTCGCACATAGTAAAGTAAGTGGTCAATAAATGGTAACAGGGGGGCGCCTGGGTGGCGCAGTTGAATGTCTGCCTTTAGCTCAGGCCATGATCTTGGGGCTCCATCCCTGGACCCCAGCCACAGGGTGCCATTTGCAATTTTCAAGTTGTAACAACCAAAATCGTATCCTGACATTGCCAGATGTCCCCCGGAGGGCGGAATAGGGATGTCGCAGGTCAAAGCTGAATACTCAAGTACTTTTTGAAGAACACTTGGCTTTCCAGCATCGGTGATTTTTGCTCGCTTTGGCAACTTTTCACTTCCCCTGCACCCCTGTGTCCAGAGCCCACTGTTGGCTTTCTAGGCCGAGCTGCAGTGCTGCTTCCTTCTTGCATGTTCCCCGGTGAAAGAGCTTCCCCTCTCTCAAATCCCTAAAGCACTTTGTCTGTACCTCTTGTATGATGAGTATGAACTATGTAGGTCTGCGCTTTACCGTCCTCACGGTCGTTCCACAAGGAAGGCATCATTCTCTTCATCTACAGATGGGGAAGCCAAGGCTCGGAAAGGCTATGCAACTTGCTCAGGGTCACCGAGCTGCAAAGTGGTAGAGCCAGGACCTCTTTGCACGGTTTATGTTTCCTCCCCCAGCCCACACAGTCTTTGTGAAAATCCCTTCCTTCTCTGCACTGGCATGATCCGTGTACATAACTCCGTTCCTCTGAAGACTGAGAAGCCCTTTCGCCTTCATTTCTAGCACTGTGCCTGGCACCTAGCAGGTGCTAGAGAATATTTGTCCAGTGAATAAATGACAAGTAGAGGAAGAATCAGAGGAGGCTGCCAGGCATGGTCACTGAGGTTTTGAAACTGGGAAAGACTCAGATCTACCCGAGATGGTTAAATATTTATCTTCTGGAAGGAAGGTTGTTGTCTTGGTTATCTTTTGAATTCTTGCCATTCTATTGTTTCCTGAGTGTCTCTTGCATGCCAGGACTTGCGATAATCTCTAGGGATCTAGAAATGAATAAGACACGGTCTTCTTGGTGGAAATATTTTCGAAACCAATTTGGAAACTTCTTGGAAAGTTGAAGATGTTCATACCCTCCAAATGAGCAACTTCGCTCCCAGGTGTAGATGCTAAGAAACTCCGTCCTGGGCACAGGGACACATGCAAAGAATAGCTATTGCATAAAGAAGAGTTCATAGTGAAAAAATGGCAAACAACCTAATGCATCAGTTCCCAAATTTGTCTGCACGTTAGAATCATCTGGAGATCTTTTTAAAAATTCCTAAGTTCAGGCTCGAACCCGCATCAAGGAAAACATAGTCTCTGGCGGTGGGAAACAGCCATCACTGTGTTTTGAATCTTCCAGGTAATTCCGGTGTGCAGACTGGTTTGGACCTACTGATCTAAATATTTACTGTCAGGTGAATGAATAAATAAATTATGGTATATTTCTGTAATGGATTACCTTGCTGTAATTACAATGAATGAACTACACTAAAAGACCTGTACAGGGATGTTTATAGCTACACTCTTCATAATAGCCCTAAACTGGAAACAACCCAAACATCCATCAACAGTAAAATGGATAAACAAATCATGGTGTGATCATAAAATGGAATATCACACATCAGGGAGAATGAACAAACTACAATTACATGTGTGAGTCTTGTAGACTATTGACTCAAAGAAGCCAGACCCAAAGATGTACAGACCGTGTGATTCCACGTCTGCGATGTTCTAGAATAGGGGTCTTCTCTAAGGAACGACAGGCAATGTTTTAGGCTTGTGGGTGTTATGGACTCGATTGCTGATAAGCTTTGCCATTCTAGTGCAAAAGCAGTCATGTCTGAGACCTAAATGAGCGTGGCTGTGTTCCAATAAAACTTTATTTATAAAAACAGGTGGCAGAGTGGATTTGGCCCACCATTCGTAGTTTGCCATAGTCCGCTGATCCCTATTTTATAGCAAGCAACGTTAATTTATGGTGGAACTATCATGATATTTGTTACCCTAGGTGGAGACTGGTGAATGGAAAGGCAGCTGCTGGGACTTTTTTCTTTTTATTTGGCTGCTGATTATGCTGCTATGTTCACTTTGTGGAAATTCATCATTCTGTGCACTTACGATGTGTACACTTTTCTGTGTGATATCATTCCTCGGTGTTAAGTTTGCATTAGAAGCGGCAAATAAACAAATGAACTGAAACAATATGCATTAAATCGTGGTGTGGAACACAGTGAGTTTTGGAAGATATATACAGAATGTAAAATAGGCAAAACAATGTAATAAACTGTTTAGGGCTTATGCACTAGATTAAGATTAAGAAGACAGCCAGGGGATTGGTAACCTCCACAGTCAGGACGATGGATGTATTGGGATGGGGGGAGGGAGGGAAATGGGGTGGGCAGGAGTAGAGGGGGCTTTCTGTGTGGTGCTGATTTCTTTTTTTTTTTTTTTTTAGATTTTATTTATTCATTTAACACAGAGAGAGAGAGAGATCACAAGTAGGCAGAGAGGCAGGCAGAGAGAGAGGAGAGAGGAGGAAGCAGGCTCCCTGCTTAGCAGAGAGCCCGATGCGGGCCTCGATCCCAGGACCCTGAGATCATGACCTGAGCCGAAGGCAGCAGCTTTAACCCACTGAGCCACCCACGCGCCCGTGGTGCTGATTTCTTATTTGTTGATCTGAGTGGTGAATAAATCATGTTATCCTTTATTGCCTTTTATGTATCTAAATATGCAATAATAAAAGCCACAGATAATACCTCTGTTTTTCAGGGGAGTATATTTTAAAGTGGGTGCCAAAGAATGTGAAGCCAGGAGGGCAGTGGCTTTTAATTTATTTAATTCATTCCATTCTCTCCAGTGCCTAGACTAGGGCCTGAGACATAGTAAGCACATGGAGTATTCATTCATTGAATGAGTGAATGAATGAATGAACGAAATGCTTACCACACAAGACAGAGATTGATTGAGGAGTACAGTTTGAAAGTGCTGTGGGAATTTGGAGAGAAGGGGAACCAAAGACTCCCTGAGGACCTGCACCTGGGACGGGCAGGGAATCCCCTTCTGCCTAGTCTTCGAAGGTGCTACTTTTCCAGCCTGAAATGGCAAGATCGAAATATTGGGGCACACATTTATTTATTTATTTCTTTTCTTTCCTTTTTTTTAAGATTTACTTATTTCTTTGAGAGAGAGAGAGAGAGAGCGAGAGAGAGAGCGAGAGCCAGTACGAGCAGATGAGAGGGGCAGAAGGAGAAGGAGAGAGAATTCCAAGTAGGCTCCACACCCAGCATAGAGCCTGACACGGGTCTCTGTCTCAACGACCCCCAGATGATGACCTGAGCTGAAACCAAGAGTCAGATGTTGAACTAACTGTGCCACCCGGATGCCCCGGGGGCAAATATTTAAAGAGGATGCCTGCTGACTTTGTTCCCCTTCCAGATCCTGAATTAGTGCAGGGAAGATGTTAGGACCCCTTAGTTTGCCTGCTTTGCGGGCTGTCTAGTAAATTCTGAAGCCTTTGTCGGGAGCCGGGAAGCTCAGATCACCAGTGCACGCTGATGGGGAAGGAGGCGGTGGGGGAGAGGCAGGCTGTGTCTGGCCGCGTTGGAGAGGCAGGCAGAAGCCCGCTTGTCTCTTGGCTGGCTGCCCGGTCTTGAATGGGAAAAAGGTCTTCCCATGAAGCATGAGTCAGCCTCTGAAGCTTGGGGAGGGGTGGGGGAACTGTGGCCTAATTTGGTGCATAATTGGGGAGGCAAGCATCCTCCCTGTGCTCTGGGGATGCTGTCGTTTAAAAAATTCATGAATCTCCTTACTCACCCTGTGCTGTTGTGTGGATCATCTCTCTTTAGCAGGATGAGCACTAAGAGCCGTCTGCTGTACCCGATTATTTCTGTGATCACCATTATTATTAATGCCATCATCGTTGTTCTTGGGGTGGATCTGTGAGGCAATTAATCAAAGCAGCCGGAGTAAAGAAAATCCTGTAAAAATGGAGAAAGCCGGTATTTGGCAGACTTTCCTAGCTCGTTTTCAGCTCACTGTTGAGCTCAATTTTAGTGGTACCCATGGGGTTATTCATATTAGCTTTCTCTTTAGAGGATTGCCCCCATGGATTCTGGCCTGTCTTTGCATTATATGTAGTCTATTCATTCCACAGAAATTTCTCATGAGCCCTTACTCTATGCCAGGCACCTGCTAGACTCTGGAGATGTAGCTGTAAATAAATTAATAAATAAAATCCCTGCTCTCCTGGAGTTTGTTCTAGTGTGTGTGTGGGGCGGGGGGTAGGCAGGCATGAGGACAAAACGAATAAACACGTAAATAAATATTTCCAGTAGTTGTAAGCACTAATATTAAAATGGTTGTGGGATACATTAGTTAGGGTGATCAGGGAAGGGTCCCTGGAAAGGAAAGCTGGATTAGGACCTGAATGATGAGACGTTGTAGGGCCAAGTGGAAGAGTATTCCAGCCAAAGAGAACCACAGGTGCAAAGGTCCTGAGATAGGAAAAAGCTTGGCAAGGTCTAAAACCAAACGAGAGTTCAGTGTGGTTGGAACCAAGTGAGCAAAGTCAAGGGTGGCACTTGATGGTGTGAGAGATATTGGAAAGATGAAGTCATATAGAATCTTTCAGACCCTGGTAAGGAGTTGAGACCTCTTTCTAAGACAGCACTGTCCAATAAAGCTTTCTGTGATGATGATCTGCTCTGTTCAACATGGTAGCCGCTAACCATATGTGACTATCGGGCAATTACCACGTGGCTCATGCAACTGAGAAACTCAATTCTTAATTTATTTAAAATTATCTAATTTGCATTTGAATTAGTTCACGGTTAAAGTGGAATAGCTGCATGAACCTATCAGCTACCATATTGGACCATGCCATTATAAGTGACCCGTATACCAGGGAGTGGTTTTGACCAATGGAATGGTATGCTTGGATAATATTTTTCTTGATAATGGATTTTTTGGGCAAGAGTAGAAGCAAGGGCCCATTTAGGCGGTGGGTACATCCTATTCACTTTTCTTGGCAGCTAAGTCCAACAGAAAGAAAGTTTTTCTTTTTTTCCTTCTTCTTTTTCTTTTTAGATGCCACCAGCTCTGCTGGAATGATATGGGGTCATGCCTAAGCAGATTCTTTAGGAAAATTGCTAGTCACAGGGAGTAGGCTTTGTGTTTCAATGGGCAGCTCCATGCTGTGGTACTCAGGAAGAGATTCTTGACTCCCGTAAAGATATGGGCTACAGACCAAGTTAGTTAATGCCGTCTGAACAATCACTGGGCAAATGGAACATCTTGATTTCAGAACAGAGAGCTCTCGGGAAGCCGGGCAAGAAAAGGCCAGTTTCACATTTAGGATTCCCCTCTCCTCCTGCAGACAAAGTGCATGTAATAAAACCTGCAGATATTAATAGTAGTTGCCTTTTTTTTTTCGAGTACATATGAGCTATGCTACTTATGTATATATAACACATTGAATTTTGACCACTGCTCCCTCATTAGTGATAGATCCCAAAGAAATCTCAAGCTATCAATATTTGTATGAAGAGTCCTCGAGGTAAGGAGCACATCATTGACTTGGGGACAGTGAAAAGAAGAGAGGACTGGTGCTCTAGAGACCTTGTCTCGCCTAGGTTCTGCCAAGGATTGGCTGTGTGGCCTTGGGAAAGGCCCTTCTTGGGTCCAGGTGTTACTTGGAAGGGATTAACGAAGTATTCTCCAAGGCCCTTTCTGGATCCTGCAGCCTGGGGCATAAGAGTGTGTTTGCTTTTCTGATCATGCACAGGTGGCATTACTGAGAGTGGGGCTCGGGGAGGGATGAAGACAGGGTGGAGGGTCTCCAGCACTGGCACCATCAGGATTCTTGGCTGGCAAGCAACAGAAACCCATTCTGGCCATCCTGGAAAGCTGAAGTCTCAAGCCTCAGAAGGACAGGATCCAGGGAGGTCCAGGGTATGCAGAGAATGGCAACGAAAACCTCTCTGGGTTGATGCCTTGTATTCACATGCTCAGGATTCCAATTATGGGGAGGAAGTGTATTATTTGGACAAGTCTGGACCACTCCTTGGCCAGGAGAGGGCAGGCCGCCTTTACTGATAATTTCTCAAAAATTGAATCCAATGGGAGAGAGGCAGTTCCCAGAAGGAAAGTTGACACACTCTTGCTGACAGAAGGGAGCAAGAAAGCCAGGTTGGCAAAGATGACCAACATCTCCTAAAAACACAGATTATATTTTTGAAAATTAAGCATGAAATTGAACTGCCATCTACACATAGACTGTGCCAGCCTGAATTCTAAGGGAAATGTGTCTATTAATCAGAATCCTCAATTCTTTTTTTTTTTTTTTTTTTTTTCTTNTGTGAAAGATACTCTGAACCTGGAACTCTTTCTGTCTACCTCTGAATTATCTACATTTCTATCCATTTCTCTATAGAATATTTTGGGGTTAGTACATGATCAGCTGAGATTCAAACTCTTGGATATTGTTAACCTTCATGCAGTATATTCCCATCCATCCATCTAGCCATCCATCCATCCACCCATCCACCTATCCGTCCATCCATCCATCCGTCTATCCATCCATCCACCCATCCATCCGTCCACCCATCCATCCATCCATCCATCCATCCGTCCGTCCATCCGTCCGTCCATCCATCCATCCATCCATCCAATAGATATTTGCTGAGTACCCTTGCGACCAAGCACTGTTTTTAGGTTCTGTGAATACAAAATTGTGTAAGATACAATCCCAACTCCTACTAGGCACTTGAGGAGTTTTTGGTTAGGTGTGGGTTTGTTGTCCATGGTTGGGTGTGGAGACATTTAAGCTCACAAATGAATTGCCATGTCTACTGTGGTCAAGGCTATTGTGATCACATGATCTAAGTGGTGTGTGTATGGGGGGGGCTCAGAGATCAGAGTAGTTGGTATTTATGGAAGTCGAGTGTTTAAGGATGATTAGAAATATTTAGGTCACAGTGTCCAGGGGAGGGCATTCAGGCAGTGATAACTGAGGTGCACAAACATGACACCATGACTACGCCTGGCCTAATCAGGACTTGTTTCAATTTTGGATAAAATTTGTGGGTGAGGGGTGTGGCAGAGATGGGCGATGCCACAGATGTTCGATGAGATCCTTGGTCATCTTCATGGGACTTGAAGTCATCCTCAGTAGTCTGGGTTATTAAGAAGGATAACAGATTCATTTGTCTGAGCAGCATTTTTGGCAGTGAACATTAAACCAATAGAAGCTTCTAGTTAAACATTAATTCATCAGAAAATCTCATGACCCAGAGCGTCCTGACTAATCAAGGTTTTACTGCGATTCTCAAGTAGTCTCACTTGGCAACATGTTTGAACCAATCACGAGTTGCCTTTCCCACAGACTGCTCTAGGAAAAGAAACTCATTAATTTTTGAAGAGGGTGGCCCTCTGGATGTTCTCCTGTCCTTTTGTGGTCATTGCCATGTGTGTATCATCTCTTGGCTTGAAAGCTTTGAGATTCCGGCTCCCCTGCTGATCATTCGCATTCTGCTACGGTCGCCACTGAATCACAGAGGTTTGAAAAGATGCTTTACTTCCTACCAAATTCAGTTATCCTTTATGTGTGGACCAAAGATATTTCTCCTCCTCTCAGGATCTTTGAATCATTCTAAATGCGCCCAAATGTGGCAATGGCTTTCCACGGCAAGGTGACTCACAGGGGTTAAGTCACAAGTGGTCTGTAGGCAGGTGTTACGGCTGGGGGACCGTGAAACCCTGGGGTTGAGTCGGACCACCCTGGTTCTGGGAACCTGGCTTTGTCTGGAATGCCACCCTCAGCAGAGAAATTGAAATAGCCTGGCAGGAATGCGGAGAAGTATCAGGGACCACAGAGGAGGGTGGCTGAAGGTAAGCCAGTGAGGACTTCAAGGTAGAATCAAAAGATCATGCAGGGTCGCTGAGTTTCTCTGGAGGAGGAGAACCTTAGGAGTGTGAATGATACCAGAAAAAAAGGAATAGTGTGAGCAGAGACTATGTTGAATATTTTCGTGGGGATCGGGGCTTGGCAGGATGATCGTGTATTAGTCATGATGGTTTGTGTTGTCATGATGGTATTGTGTTGCCGCAGTAATAAGTAATCCCAACATTTAATTGGCTTAACACAAAAAGGCGTATCGTTCTTGCTTCAAGTCTGTGGCAGGTGGGCTCTGCTCCACGTTGTACCCCCTCAGGAACCATGCTTTTCGTGGCCTCCACTCCCTGGGATGTTGCCAGTCTCCACATCGGGGTGGGGGGAGAGGGGGCAGCAAGTCCCATGGTGGCCCCTACAGCCTTCCACGCATGTGTCACGGGCCCAAGCAAGCCTCATGTCCCTGCCTGACTTCTGGGGGGTTGTAACGTGCAGTCCTACCCTGGAGGGAGATATCTACAGAAGGAAGGACTGCTCATGGAGTTATCAGATCAGTTTGGAAGCTCTTAGTTTTCTTTATGTGTGGAGAAGATGTTAACGATTCTTGTGCGGGGCATCCCAGCGGCAGACCTTCACACACATGCTATCCACTAGGCACTGCTCTGTATTTTACATGCATTAAAAAGCAAGTCTTCACAACCTACCCTATTAGCTAGATTTTTATGATGCCCATTTAATGTAGGAACGAACTGAGGTGCTGAGCGGTTAATCTAAGTTTGCCGGAAGCTACCCGTGTGGTGAGTTTTAGATTCATGACTCCAACCCAGTTTCCTCTTGCATCCAAGCTCAGTCTCAGGGCGCCTGGGTGGCTCAGTCAGTTAAGCACCCGACTCTTGGTTTTGGCTCAGGTCATGGTCTTGGGGTCCTGAGATCGAGCCCTGAGTTGGGCTCCATGCTCAGTGGGGTGTCTGCTTGAGGATTCTCTCTCTTCTTCTGCCCACCCCCAACCCCCCGCAAAAAAGTAAATCTTAAAAAAAAAGCTCAGTCTCTTTCTAGCTGAAAATGAGATGGAGCCCATATAGGAACACAGCAGTGCCCATCCTGGGTGTGTGTGTGTGTGTGTGTGTGTGTGACGTTCCCACTGGATTGTGAGTTCCATGAAGCTAGAGGACATTTCTTGTCTCATTGACTTTGGTGCTGCAACTGCCTAGAGGAGTTTCTAGTACTTGCTCAACAGGTGTCTGATGAATGAGTAAGAAGGGGAAGACCATGGTGGGTTGTCCTACAACAGGCACTGACCATGTACATGAAAGAAACAGCCCCTCCCCTTAGGGAACTCATGGTAGGAGAGGGAAGCATGGGGTACTGTGGGGAACACAGTCCAGCCTGGGGGATTCAGGTAAGGCTTCCCGGGCTCCCTGAGCATAGTTGTAAAGAACGAGAGGGAGTTATTCACCTTATGTGAATAAGGGGGGTGGGGAGGCAGCTTGCAGCGGGATCAGCTGGTACAGAGACAGAAGGGAGAGAGAGAAAGCCAGAGAGAGAGAAGGAGAGGGAGAACGTGAGCATGGATATGGGTCGATGACACACGGGATGGGACGATGTTCTCCGGCTAATAAAATGGAAGCCTGATTTTGTCCTGCATCTAGATCATTCTTTCATTAACCAAAATGGCACCACTGACTTGGTACAGGATAATCGGACTGCTCACCGTTTATTCTGGAAGAAAGAAGCCTGACTTCTATTCCCCCTTGGGGAAGAATTTTCATAAACACAGCCCTATTTCATCCAGTTATGATTGCTGATTTATATAAGGAAGGAGGAGCACTGCGTAACCCAAGGAGTCAATTTTGATCGTAACTGACGCCTGAGTATGATTTGAAGCACTCAGAATTTAATTATGCTCCATGTAGATGGTAAATAATTTGAAATGTTAGGCAGTGAGTGTGTTTTCAAACCCCAGACCAAATGCCAAGGATGCAAATTGCCACCTCCATAAAACTCGCATAAAGAACAATTAAGAGCAACAGTATTTGTTTCCAGGGTAATCTGTTTAATATCTAATGGGAATGGCATTATAAATAGCCCCAAAAGAGTACAGCTCCTTCGCGTGGGGTGGGGGGCAGTTCGAGATCACTGTATACACTGTTTGGTTTCTATGCGTAAGGAGGTGAGATGTTTTCCTTTAACTCCATTTTCTTCCAGTAGGAGAACCCTCCCCTTAGAAAAACAAATGATGGTAGAAGAAGGTGGGTGGAGGGTTGGCTGGAGAATGGAAAGGATGATAGATTGTGTGAAAGTAAATATATCCAAGTATTGATTGTAGAATCTCCATGGTGAGTACCTAGGTCTTCACCATACCATTCTTTCCAATTTTCTGGATCTTGGAAAATGTCCATAATGAAATGTCGGGGGAATGAAAGAGCCAGACAGAGTCTCTTCAAACGAGGGGATGGTTTCTGATCTGGTCTGGGGCTTCCAGGACCTGGTTGCCAACCTTGATTCTTCTCCCCTTTTGGGGTCTCCCTACGTCATCAGCCACCAGAGTCCTGTGGATTCTGCATCTCATTAAATCTTCAAGTGCCAGCCTCTCTTCTTCTGTTGCTGTGTCTCCTCTCTCCATCTGTCCTCTCCTGGGTTACACAGCCACACCCTCTTTGCTGTCTTTCTCTGATCCCTCTCCAGTGTGCATGCTGCTGCCAGCATCATTCTCTATTTATCCACGAAGCACCTTTTGAGTGTCTGCTCTATGCAAGACGCATCTGCTAACGTGCCAGGCACACAACACCGGACTGATCATCCTCCTAGGTGTTCAGCACACTCTCTTTGTTCCAAGCAGGACTTGCTTTTGTGTAGCTAATTATGTCTAATAGTTATAGTTGCTTATTTTTGATAATGTAATAAGCACCTGGGAACTCAGGCCCCAGATGAATGTAGAAAATTGAGAATCTGGTGCATCTAACCATACGGTTCCCTATCAGCCCACTCCCCTGTCTTGCTCCCTCCAAGTCCACCCCTGTCCTTTGTCCTCGCCCATTACTTTTTCACTTTCCTTCTGATACATTTGTTGCTTCTGTTTCTTTCCCAGACATTTGTATTTTTATTTTGGCCGCTGTTCATTTCATAAAATGCATACCATGTGGTTTATAATCTTTTGGGTCTTCCCTTTCGTCCCCGGCTTAATGAGATTTTCATCCGTAATGTTGCATGGTGCTGTAGCTCATTGGTTTTGACTGCTGTTTATCTGTTTTAATTTATTTCAGTCTTTCTCACTTTAAAGGTTTTAATCCTTGCTTTCTTTTCCAAAATGGGTATGTCTATGTCCCCTTCTTGTAAGGTGAGAAATTCACACCCATTCCCACCCCTTTGTCTCTTCCCTCCTTACCCCTACACGTACAACTGATGTGATCTGGACTGATGTCTCTCACGTTTGAATATGTATTCAAATCACCTGGGGATCTTATTCAAACGCAGAGTCTGTTTCAGTTGGGTTGTGGGTAGGGCCTCAATCCTTGCATTTTTTTTTTTTTTTTAACAAGCCCAGGGGATGCTGCTGCCCGCCGGTCCAGGGACTACACTTTGAGTAGGATCTGGAGGCTTTTCATTCTGTGTTTTTATAGATATAATTTCTCTTTTTATCTGGTCTTAGCTGTTCTTTAAAGACCATATCAAATGGGGCACCTGGGTGGCTCAGTGGGTTAAGCGTCTGCCTTCAGCTCAGGTCATGATCTCAGGGTCCTGGGATCGAGCCCCGTATTGGGCTCCATGCTCTGCCAGGAGCCTGCTTCCTCCTCTCTCTCTGCCTGCCTCTCTGCCTACCTGTGATCTCTCTCTCTCTGTCAAATAAATAAATAAAATCTTTAAAAAAAATAAAGACCACATCAAGGCATTTGATCAGCTGCCTCTGTGTATCTGGTACCATCTCCTGGATTTGTCTTCCCCCTTATTTATGTAATCCATCCCCACTTGTTTTCAGTGTGGGGCTTTGTGTGACAGATCTTTGAGGTCTTCTATGCCTGACAATATTTTTATCATTCCTTCATATTCGGATGACAGCTTAATTGACTATAACGTTTTAATTTCAATGTTTTTCCCCCCATTTAGTTCCTTGAAAATACTTCTTTGTGTATTCTTGCGTATGGTGGTGCTGACGGAAAAATCCTGGTGTCACTCTGATTGTCTCTTTATAGAAATATGATCTCTTTCTCCGCGGAAGCTTTTAGAATTTCCTCTTTGATTTTGATCATCTCAACTTGTACTAGAATGTGTCTACAGATGTGTTTTTCCTCATTTCTCCTCTTTGGACCTTTGTTAAGAAAAACTCTGAGAACGTTGTAAGCAATATTTCTTCAGATACTTACTCTTCCCTGTTTAATTTCTCTATCTGGGAATCTTACTTCAGTGTCAGCGATTCTTCTCTATCCTCTGTATCACTTGATTTTAAAAGTGTTGTCCTCTTTCTAGAAGGTTTCCTCAAGTCTGTCTTCTGGTGGATTAACTCATTCTTCACCTGTGTATTCCATGTTCATTCATCCGTCCACTGTGCTCTTGATCTCAACCATCACATTTTTCATGTCTCACATTTCAACGTGGTTCTTTCACATATTTTCTTGTTCCCAATTTTTATCGCTAATGTTTTCTTTGATCTCTTTAATGCATTTTGTGAAAGACTAATTTAAGTTCTGACTGCTCTAATATTTTTGCTTCTGTTCGAACCCGTAACTCAGGGTGTTGCTTTTCTTTGGAAATGGTGGTAGTCCTCAAATGTCTTGTAATTTAGGGTTGTGAGCTCACTTTACCCAGAAGGTATTGGGTTACTGTGATGAGTGGTGTGGATGGGTGAAGGCCAGACCCCTGTGTCAGCTCCAGTGAGCTCAGAGGGCAGGGGGGCGCATGCCCTAGGATGGAAAACCCCGGATGCCAGATACCCACAGCCAATCACCGCTCACCATCCCGAACAGCCTTTGAGGCATCACTCTGCCCTCAAGGGCAGCTACATAGGAGGAGACCCTTTTGAGGGTGTGAAGAGGGAGAGGTCCCCACCTCCTTGTGAGGTCAACTTTTCTTAGACCACTTAGTCTCCACCTGCACATCACAAGCACCACACAACCTTCTTGCCCTGGTTTTACCCCTGACAGCGTCAGGACCTGAGGTCTGAGTTGGGAAATAGGGCAGGGGCTGTTTGCCCCAGGGCAATGGTTGGGGAGCACCAAGGGCCAACTTTCTATAGCTCCCCCTTCTGCTTTTTCCTCTTACGACCATGCTGGGCAGCTTCCGCCTCAAATCCCAGTCATTCCCCACTCACCCCTGTCCGAAATACCCCTAGCCACTCCAGCAGCTCCTGCTGGGGCCTCTGCTTTCCTCTCTGGTTCCTCCAGGCTGGGCCATGGGCGAAGGATCTAGCAGCCAGGCTAGCTCAGTAGATCGATCAGAAAGGAATCGCCAATCTTGATTTCCAGTCTGCTGTATCTTTGTTATGACATAAGTTGTGTCTACCCCAAACCCCCATTCCTGACTCCCAGTACCTCACAGTGACTATATTTGGAAACAGAGTCTTTAGAGGGCTACTCGTGTTAAAGTGGATCATGTGGGTGGGCTCTGATCTAGTATGACTAGCATCCTTATAGGAAGAGGAGATTAGGACACAGTCAGAAAGAGGGAAGGCCAGATGGGGACACAGGGAGAAGACAGCCATCTGCAAGCCAAAGAGAGAGACCTCAGAAGAAACCACCCCTACTGACACCTTGATCTTGGGCTTCCAGCCTCCAGGATGGAGAGAGAATAAATTTCTCTTGTGTAAGCTGCCTAGTCTGTGGTACTTTCTTCGGGTGGTCCCAGCCAACTGTCTGTTGCTAATGGAACTCTACGCAAACCACAGAACACCTCACAGAACTTCTCTCCACCTTGCGAACCGCACGGATGCTTGTTGATTGATAACTACATGCCAGACACTGTTCTAACTGCTTCACATATACCAACTCACTTCATCTTTACGGTGCTCTGAGAGATCGGTATCAGCATTCCCATTTTGCAGATGAGAAAGCTGAGGTACAGAGAGGTCCTGGAACTCTGGCCAGAGTCACAGAGCCAGGTTGAGTTGGAGCTGGCATTAAGTCTACCCCTAGAATCCACTGCATAACTGATTCGGCTGTCTGATAGGGCGGCCGTTAGCCATATACTTTTAAATTAATTAAAATAAAGTAAAAATAAAAATTGATGAAGTTAAAATAAAGAGCTGTGGAACCTTGAGAAATTTCCTCGATCTCTTGGAGCCTCAGGTTCTCCTTCTGAAAAATGGGGATGTTTGTCCTTCAGAGCAAGTCTGTGTGGGTTAACTGTGAGATAATGCAGGTAGAGTGTTCAGCCACAGGGCCTGACACATAGTAGGGCCTCAATAAACGTTTGTTTTTATGTGGTGTCAGAGAGGGGGAAAGCGCTTTCATTTTTTAACTTTCTGGTTATTTACCTTGTAGAGCTCTGTTCTCTACCCCCAATTCTTCCAATTAAAATCCCCATTAGCTCAAGCCAGTCTGAGTGGGCTTCTGTTTCTTGTAACCAAATGGTACATGATTAAGATAATGAGTGCTTGTTGGCTCTTGGCATTGGCTCCTGTTCATGACTCCCATATTGGCACCCATTCTCCTCGGCTCTTGGTGTTGTTTATTTGAATACTTGGTAGGTAACATTGATTTTGAAGCTCAAGACCATCCTGGACTCCCCATATGGGATCTGGGATTCATGTGGTCCCAGGGCTCCTAGCCCAGAGCCTCTGGCCTTCTTACCAATTCGCTCATGTCACTGCATCTCCAATACACTGATTCTTATCACTTAAAGCTTCCTCAGTATCAAAGCCTCAAGCATCAAGGAAATGAGCAGAGGTACCAAGCAGCAGAAAGATATGAAAGTCACATTCAGTATCTACCATGGTGAAAATTGGAGCCCCTGTAATGTATTCAATCATTTTCCTTGTAGGAGAATTTCATATTAAATCTTAGCGGCCTTTTATTTTGCCCCCAAATATGAGCTCAATTTGCTGAAGTTCTGCGAACAGTCAAATTCTCTCTTACTTACTGATATATGTATGAATAAAGCTGAAGATCCAGAGGCAAGTTACTCAATTATGTCTCTCTCTCTCTCGAGTTATAAAATGGGCTGCTTTCCTTAGAATAGAGGCATGCTCAGGTAATAGGCTCTTGGAAATGGTCTTTGAGATGATCTTTAGAATATCAGGAATGGGGACTTTTTTTTCCCCCCATCCGACCATAGAGAAATGGGTACTTGGGGTTTAAAGCCTAGGGTTTGGGGAAGTGCTGCTGGGCTTGGATAAGAATGATGGCGGCCAGTGTTTTGTCTACATCTCCTGCCGTTCCTTGGGCATGCTTCCGTGGGCTCTGCTTCTCACGGTCTGCTCCTGTGACTCTCTCTGAAGGATTCCTTTGGGTGACTGGAGCCTCTGTCTCTGGGAGTCTACATGTCCTGGTGTGTAGTGGTGCAGGCACGTGGAGCCCAGTTCTCTTGCCTTGTGTTGGGACTCACTCGGAGGTCTCATGTTCACATGAGAGCTATGCAATAGGATCAGGCTAAGGCTGACACATTCCCTGAAATTGCCTCTTGCTCAGTCTCGTCCCCTTCCCTGTCCCGCTTCCCCTTCCCCCTTCCCAGTGTTTCTTGGGAGCTTCTTCTGGATAATGTGTTGCACATTGCCTGAATTGAACATGAATCCTCATCTCAGGGTCTGCTTCTGGACCATGTTTGCACCAAAAAGAGGTAGTGTTGGGTGGGGATGGGGGTTAGAAAGAGCCTAAGCTCTTGAGTCTGGTGGGCTTGAGGTTCAGGTATCTCTCTGTTACCACTTATTGGTTCTGGAATCTCCGAGGCTTTTCGACTTTCCCAGATGAGTGTGCTCATCTGTAAAATGGGGAGAATATGACCACCTCGGAAAGTGTTGTGAGGTCGGACACATCTGCATGGTCCCTGGCCCGTTGTGGGTGTTCTATAATTTTAGCTCTTGTTGCTATTTGCGATTGAAGGGAGCGATACTAGAGGCCAGGAGTTCTTTGAGACATGAATGACCTGAGAGGGGAAATGGTGAGCACGGGAGCATGTATCCCAAGCTACCATATATACCATATATGTGTACCATAGCCATCACTTCTATGTGTTCCCTCCCCATCTAAGGGCTTGGGCTGATGTTCAGCTGGTGTCAATGGACAGTTTTTCTTTTGGCACTTAAAATACTGGATTTTATTAAAACATGTTTTTGTATTACTGTTATTTTTTATATTACTTTATTTATAATTATATAAAATATATTTTTGCATTACTATTATTTTTAAAAGTTATTAATTTTTACCATTTTCATCGTCTCCAGCCTTCAATTCTCCTATACTTTTGCATCCAACACCCAGTACCAGTGGGTCTTGTTCAGAGGACCGTCTGGGAGCTGCTTTGCCTACATACAAAGAGCCAGAAATGCCTGACAGTTTGCCTCCTTCTCTCAGGACACTGCTTAACTAATGACTGCCGAGTGCAGGAATTGAAAGCCCAGCTCTCTTGCCCTGGATTGGGCCCTCGGTGGGGCTGATTTTTACTCCAGACGCCCTCCCCACTTTCTTTCTTTGTTCTGTTTCAATCGCTTCCTTACTGGTTTGTTATTGTGGTTGTCGTATGTCCATTTATTTTTGTCTTTCCCTGGGAGCAGTTTCTTAATACGTCACCCACGGTGCAAATCCTCATCTCAGACTCTACTTTTAGGGAGCCCATCAAGGACAGCTGATACACACCAGTATGCCCCTAGTGGGTATTAAAATATTGAAATACTTCCCTGCCGGTTGGGAAATAGCCATTGTCCTCATGCCCACTAACTGTCCACCTGCCACCCTGACACTTCTTGGATCCTGTAAACCTTCCCAAGGTTTTTCACAAAAAGGGTAACAGCAGGGACTTCCAGAACCTTCTCCAGTGCTATGGTCAGTATCCATTCTGATTTTTCAGTAGATGCACTGTCAGGGGTATTAAGTATTTTGTCTATCTCGGCATCGAGGAGGCACACATGGGGTTACTCAGAAGAGTGTGTGTGTGTGTGTGTGTGTGTGTGTGTGTGTGTGTGTGTGTGTGTGTGTGGCAGGCAGCCTGGCCCAAATTTATCATTTTGTGGTGGCATTTCTCCCAGACATCACAATGCCTCCCTTGTTTAACAAAACCCTCAAGCACTTCTGTCTACCCAAATGTCCAGACTCATGCCAGGGAAAGGAAGAATTGACTTCTGTTGGAAGTCAGCAAAAGACCATGAGTCCATTCAGCTTGAGGCTCACCCAGAGTGACCTGAGGAGGCTTTGGGGCAAGCAGGTGTGCTGGTGGTATAGTCACAGGGAAGACACCTGTCACCTGTCTGCTCTGTCTGGGGAGGCCAGCAGAGAGTGTGCTCAGGTGTGCAGCTCCTGTTCATCCTCAGACCCTCCTGCCCTGCCCATAGTTCTTTCCTCACCACCCTGTCCTGGTCGTGTCAAAGGGCTAGCTTCCTCCCTCCGTCCCTCCCTCCCTCCATCCCTCCCTTCCTCCCTCCCTTCCTCATTCTTTTGTATGTGTGTGTGAGGGAGATGGAGGGAATGGGGTATCATTTTTAGAAGTGATTTAGAGTTTCCTTTCTATGCAGTAAATGGATGAATTACTCTTTACAACTGTGAGTCTTTTGTTTTGGGGAAAGTCTCTATCATGATTCCTGAGCAAGTTTGCTCTAGATCTGTGTGGTGATGGGGAGGGAGCGTTTGGATATGGTGAGATCATGAGCCCTGAGGTCCCCCCAGACTGGATATCGGAGGGGACACCTGACTCCCATTGGGAGGATCTCCTCTGTTGGTCAGGGAATCAGACTGTCTTCCCAGGATCCTTACATCTAGTCACCCAGATTCTAACAGTGGTAGCAGCTAACATTTATGAAACACGAACTGTGTGTTGGGCACGGTTCTAAGAATTTCCCCTTATTCTGTTCTGTCAAGAATGCCATGAGGGAGAAGCACAACTGTTATTATTCCCATGTTCCAGAGGAAATACTGAGCCTTTAGAGAACTGACGTCGCCTGTCCAGGTTTTCACATGGCTGACAAGATCCGAAGTTAAATCCATGAGTGTGGCTCCAGGACCGGAGCGCTAACCATGATCCAATATGGCTTCCTCTGCTCAATAGATGATATCGCACTCGACTGAGGTGTATCTGTGTCTTCCATATCTGTCTTCTCCAAAGGACTTTGAGCAACGTGAGGCCAAGGGGCTGTTTGTTGATCATCTCAGTATCCCTAGCATGTCTCCAGGACCCAACACAGGTCAATGAGTGATGAAGGGAAGGGAGAATTGTGGGCCGAAGCAGAGTGATGATGAGGACCAGAGCATTTGATGGGGCTGAAGAGTGGCTGCCTCTCATTCTTTGTGCACCTGCCTACTGACCTACCCCACATTAGAAGTTTTGAAAGGACTCATTCCACTTGAGAAAGGTTCTAGTTCTATGTTTGGAGTAACTTAAAAAAAATAGAGCTGCCATTTCGGTGAATACTTGCTAGGTGCTTCCTGGTACCAATGCTAAACAGTTTACACAGTGTAGATTTTGTCATCCGCCTCTTGTAGATGCACAGTTGAAGGGTTGTTGGATCCACGAAGTCAGTGACCTGCTCAGAGTTATAAAAGTTAGTACAGAGTGGGCCCAGGATTCACCTCTAGGTGGTGGGGCTCCAGCTGTCCTAGTCTTAGGCACTAAGCTATTCTACTTGTCTAAATACATCAATAGTCAGAGACCCAAAGAGGAAAAGGAACTTTGAGGACAAGGCAGCAAGATCTTGAAGCCAAGGGTCCAGATTCTCTCAGGACGTTCCCCATGGCAATGGCCACAGTCCTCTTAGATTCTCCCCAATCACCTGGGACTCCTGCCTCTCCAGGCTCTCGTCTCAAAGGACCACCATGTGTAGAGTAATGTCTGCAGACCCGACTCCCATGCCTCTTTGGAAGGCCTTTGCTTGGCAGTTTAAACTGTCAGGTCAACTCTTCGTGGCTGTTGACATCTCCATACTCTTGTCTTGACATCTCCATACTCTTGTCTTAAAGACCGTTCTCCATCCTGTCCACTTGAAATAACGTCATTCCCCAGACCGGGTGGATCTTTCATCCCTGTCTTCGTTCTACCACCGAGAATTCTGCTCTGTGCCAGATTCCCCCAACCACCAGCGACTACTCATTGTCAGACAGTGTCTCTCACTGGAGAAATCCAACGAACTCCTCTTGGCTTGGGGCTGTGTATTTGTTTTTCTTTTGAAGAAAAATATTTTCATTAAAATATAGTTTCTGTTCATGAGAATGAATCTTTAGCTGGATGCTAAGGACCTGCCAGGCACCTTGCTGGGCATTTATATGCATGATCTCATTTGCTCTTTGCAGTGGGCACGTGGTTATCCCGTGTTGTAGATGAAGTCACAGCCATTCGGAGCTCAAGAAGTGAGCAAGTGGAAGAGCTAGAGAGGGGCAGTGCTGGGATTTTAAAGCCAGACTTTTCGCACTAGAAAGCCATTCTTGGAGCCTATAAAACCTAAAGCTGTTTTGAAAAAAAGACATGAAAACTGCTTTTTCATCCTACTACCTGGAGATCATTGTGGTGGGCATTTGCATTAGTTCTACTTAGTTTTTCTAAGATTACGTGGCTAATTCATTTTTTTCACTCCCCCCCCCGCCATTTTTATTATGATTAGGTTTCCATGTCATTCAATACTTGCTAAAAACAACATTTTAAGTGTCTACATCATATTCCAACACATGAAGAGAGCATAAAGTATTTGACCCTTTTGTTATACTTGGTCAGGCAGGTGGTTTAAAACTGGTTATTCTTTTTTTTTTTTTTCATAAGTAGCCCCCGTGCCCAGTGTGGAAACCAGTGTGGCCTGAAGTCACGACCCTGAGATCAAGACCTGAGCTGAGATCAAGAGTTAGATGCTTAATTGACTGAGCCACCGAGATGTCCCTAAAAGTGGTTATTCTTAAGTTAGTGGTTCTTAATGGGGATTTTGCAGCCCAGGGAACATTTAGCAGTGTCCTGAGACAATTTGGTTGTTATAGCTGGGGGTGGGTAGGTGGGTGTGCATGCCCTTGACCTCTAATAGGTAGAGGCCAGGGATGCTGCTAAGCATCCTCCAATGCACAGGACAGCCCAGCAGCAGAGAATTATTTGACCCCAAATGTCAATAGTGCTGTGCGTGACTCACCTTGATCTTAGATGATCCTTATGACAGACATCCTGTCTGTTAAATCAGGCACATTTGACAGACAGAGCTTCCACGGCCAAGTTCCAGAAAGGGAATTGCTGAGTCAGAGATTACCACCTCTTTGAAGGCTCTTGAAACACAATATCAAATTGCTATCCAGAAATGCAGAATATCATTCTTCCAACACCCGTACCTATTCTATCACGCTCCACCTAGCGTGGAAAATTATGATGTTATAACCCTTTGTTAATTTGAAACAAAAAAAAATGCTCCCCTGTTGTTTTAATTTGCATTTTCTTTGATTATTAAGGAGCTGAATACCTTTTCATATGCTTCTTAGTTGTTTGTATTTCTTCCGTGAATTATCAGCTCGTGTCCGTCGCCCATTTTTTTTTCCTACTGAAGTTTTAGGGGTTTTTAATTGATTGGTGGGGAAGTGTTCCTTTTCAGACCTTTTGTGGATTTCAAAGGCAACTCAGAACATACATTTTTGACTCATGATGCATAACTTATTAAACACTGTTTGGTAGGAGCCATCTAGTAGGATGATCGTAGGTTTTGTGGAGACTTTCCCCCGTCAGATCGAAAGTTGACAATATTCTTTGAAGATAAAAACATCTTTGCCTGGGTGTAAACTAACGTCCTGTTGAACTGAAGAGAAGAGATGAAAGTGCCTCAAGTTCCAAGTGTGAATTGAAAACAGAATCAGGACATTGAAGCATGTTCTCAGACTGACAGAACCCTAGTCTCGGACTCAGAAGAAAAGTTCTCATAATTGTGGAATAATTTCTCAATTAACGTCACTCTGTTCCTTGCTTTATCAGAGTGGGCTGGAGGAGAGGAAGGTAAGCTGTGTCTGTCTTCTCCTCAGAGGTGTTCAGACCAGCACACACCTTGCATCTCTGGGGGCACCTGAGACTATATAGGTGGACATTGCCGGACCCTCTTAATAGTTACATATTTATTTGAATGTACTCTAGAAAAAAATATCTCTCATTAGCTCATTGACCCCATGAGTGCATGGATATTATTTCTGAGGATGGGGTAAAGTAGTGTAAATAGGTAAAAAATAAAAGTCCCCTAGAACAGCGCCTCAGCACCTAGAAGGGTGTCTGACACATATTAGGTGCCCAACAAATATTGTTGCATAAATAAAAAATATTAAGTGGCTAGGGACATCTGGGTGGCTCAGCTGGTTAAGTGTCTGACTCTTGGTTTTGGCTCAGATCATGATGTCATAGGTGGTGAGATCAAGCCCCGCATCAGGCTCGATGGAGTCTGCTTGAAGATTCTGTCCCTCTGCCCCTCCCTCCTCTTCAAAGTAAATAAATAAATCTTTAAAAATATTAAGTGAGTAGTATTATGGGCAGCATGTAGATGCTTTCCAGTTAATACTGCAAAGGTGGTCGAAGAATAGAAAGCCTGAGAAGTGGTACCACTAACATCCTTGACTTCAGACAAGAAAACTGAGAGTCACAGAAGGGAAAAAGGTGCCCGAGTTCTCGTGGTAGGACCCGGAATCTGCTCTCGTATTCTGTCTTGGAGACCAGTGCGATTTCAGCCATAATAAAAAGTTGTTGCTAACAATGTTAACGTGATGTTTGCTTCTTCTCTATTGTAACTGTAGTATCAACAGATGTTACTGTGTCATTTTTGCTCTGGGCCATGACAGGTGCTATCTTGATGTCTTGCATTTTGCAAAGAGCATGCTTTCCAGGGGCAGCAAACATTTACTGAATGCGCACCAGGTATGAGGCAAAGCTGAGCATTTGACATGCTCTATCTCTGCATTTCCCCACACCCCTCTGTGACATAGCTGGTAGTATCATCCTCCCATTTCACAACCGGGAAAACTGAGGCACAGAAAGATTGGATCATGCTTCTTGGGTCGTCTCGTCCATGTAATCTACGTGGCCCAGATGCACACACTGCCAATGACATTTTCCTTGCGTTAGGTTCTTAAAGAATTTACTTTCTGTGTGTATTTACATCTCTAAAAGACATTGCGTGTTTTATGGTGGGGATTAGGCGGAGGGGAGAAGGGGCTAACCTCCATTCCTCCATGAGCAGCTCCCTGTGCCTACCCGCAGATGTCTTGTTTGCAGGAGGAAGGAGTTGACTTTCTCCTTGTCTTTGAGGCTGAGTCAGTTAGCAAAGAACAGGGGCACGACAGGGTGTCTCTGGTCCTGAGAAGTCACTCTGGATTTCCTCTAGAGGAAGCAACAAAAAAGAACAATTGTTAATTGTGTGGACTCTGAAATAGACACAAGTGGATTTGCTCCTGGGTCTGATTTTTCCTAGTGATAGGACTCGAGGCACAAGACTGTGCCTAACTGAGTTTCAGTTTCCTTGGATGAAGATCCCGAGATCAGACATGGTGCTGAGATAAAACAACATGCTCAGTAACACATAGTTTGATATTCATTCAATAATTAATTATCAAGCATCTACTATGTGCACTGTGTCCAACATTACTGACTTGACTTGGTGGTGGGTGACCTAGATACAGTCTCTGCCCACATGGAGTTTACCACGTAGCAGAGGGGTGGACATCAAGCTGATAATTAACCCCACTTTTAATTTTTCAACTTTCCATAATTCCAACTTGTAACACATGTAGGGTTATTCAAGGAACTAGTATGAAGAGCCTATTTAGCCCGGGCAATCTCTTGTCCTTCTGAGCAAGGCATGTTACACGGAGATCTGCAAGGTGAATGGGAGGAAGCTCAGAATGCAAGGAGAATGGAAAGGGGTTCTAGGTGGAAGGAGTGGCATCTGGAATGTCATCCAGGTAGACGGAAGACTGGGACCCAGAAAAGAGGTTGGCGAGGTAGGGGGTTCCTGAAGGAAGTCCATTGTGGCTACAGCATGAGTGAGAGTAGAAGGGGAGGAAATGAAGCCATGTACCCCAGGCTAAAAATATCCCTGGGCTAGAGAGGTAGTGGGGGCCCTAGAGGCCAGGATAGAGAATTTGGACTTTTCCCGAATGCCATGGGAAGCCTTTGGCGCATTCAAGATGAGCTGATCAACCCTGAAAACAGAACATGTTGGTTTTTTATGGAAAACAGATTGGAGGAGCCGTGGAAGGCAGGGAGATAGTTGGAAGGCTGTGTGACACACAGTTGAGAGATGACAGTGACTTGGACCGGGGTGGGGGCAATGGTCATGGAAAGAAGTAGATGGATTCAGGATAGATTTTTGGAGGTCATGGAATACTCTATCATTGTTTGTCAAGTTTTCAGTTTTCCCCCTGTCATTGGAAGAAGGTACTTCCTCACTCCACTGATGGTGGGCTTGGCTGGGGACATGCTTCGGTGAATAGGGGCAGAACTGACAGTATGATCTGAGAAGGGGCTCTACGAGGACTTTTATGTGTCTGTCATGCTCTCATGTTCTCTTGACTTGCTATGAGATTGTCAAGTCTGACTGGTGGTGGTGGTGGTGGTGGTGGTGATGGTTCTCGATCACCCTAGGTCTGGAATGAGGAGTATATGGTACAAACTTGGTGGAAACTTGGTATAACATGGTATAAACTTGCACTTGACCTGCATCTTGAGAATAAGCCCAGCAGAGTAAGGCAGAGTTCCATTTCACTCACTGTGGTCAATCAGTAAGATTTTGGAGTTGTTTGTTACTGACCCTTACGGAGGTAGAATGGGTATGATCATTAGATGATGGTCAAGGATGTGAGGCCAGAGGTGAGGACAACAACATTGTCAAGACTGATGCCCACATTTTTGGTGTAGGCATCTGGATGGATGATGGTGCTATTTACTATGAAGATCAAGGTTTCAGTTTTGTTACTGTTAACTTGAGATAACTGGAGGGTGCCAAGTAGAGATATCAAGTCTACAGGTGGATGTACATGTCTTAGGTTCACGAGAGAGTTCTGGGTTAGACATAGACTTTTTTTTTTTTTTTTGGTCTTTTCCTACCAGCATCTAAATAAGGCTCAAGGTCATAGGAGTGGATAAGATCATTTAGGCCAGTGTTTCTGAACTTTGGTGTGTGCCCAAATCTCTTGAGGATGCTTGCTGAGAAAGCAGGTGTCTTGGCTGCACACAGGAAATTCCAACTCATTAGGCATTGGATAGGATCCAGGTTATTGAATTTTAAAGCAATCTCCCCAGGTGATTCTATGGTAGGGGTTCTGTGGCCCATACTTTGAGAAACACTGGCCTGAGGAGGGATATCTCCAATCTAAACAGAAGTGTCTTTCAAATGTTCATCTGGCGTTCGGCCCAGCAAAAACAATGTGCTTGGTTTCTGAATTTAATCCTGCTCTTTACTGCTCTTCACTTGCCTTCCACCTTCCCACCATTAGAGCTCCTAAGCCTCAGAGGATTTCTCAAGAGTAATCATATGGAAGAAGGGCTTGAAGAGAAGATGTTTGCATTCATTTCTGTTTATTTATTTATAGAGAAAAGTCTACCATTAGATGATCTAATAAGCATTTTAATTAGGCAGGTTTATCATGTTTATTCATTTAAATGATGCCTGTGCTGAGCTGCTTGAGGTTGGGACCTGCATCCCACGGTCTTATAATTCCTGCCTTGCCAATGGCTGTCCGGCAGGTGCATCACTGGCCAAGGGATGTATAGACAAGCAGGAAGCAGTACCCACAGAACTCAAGGTGCTTCTTGATCTGAGTTTGGTGTTCATGTCCCTGGTAATGCCAATTGCATAATTCCCTGGAAATTGCAGGAAGGTGTAAGTAAAATCTCCTAACTCTCAGAAGGCAGATGGCTACAATTCCTAAATGTACTCAGGACACAAAGGGATAATGTATACCTGCCTCTTCTTATTTGTTGCCAAGAACACAGAGAATTCTTGATTAAAGTCTGAAACCATGAGTTGCAAACTGGTGACCTAGAAGGATGGATTTGTCTGCCAGGTATATATTTGATTTGGGCCACACCATGGTTTTTCAATCAGTTTAATTCCCAGCATTGAAAAACTGGGAAGCTGCATATAAAATCCAGATTTTTGGCTCTCTCGAAAAAATTCCGATCTGGCAGTGCTGAGCACGTTTTCCCACATAGCAACAATCAGTTGGAGGTGAGTAGCAGCTGTGCCCTTTTAAGGGGGCTGAGTTCACCAGTTTGCCACAAGCCCCACCACATCCTCCTGAGCTCAGTACTCTGACTGAATGCTAGTTACCTTTTTTCATCTCTTCCAGGCCTATTTGGCTTGCTTCTGTTTCCTGCATGGCACCCAGGGCTGCTGCATTCCATACCTCCAGGGATGTCATTCACATTGTAGTCTGGACTTGTGCAGTATGCACTGTGCAACTGTCCTCAGCAGCCCTGCTAGTTCCCTCAGATCAGTGGTTCTCACCCTGGGATCCATGAACTCTAGTGGTCTTTTGATGAGTCTCAGGGGAGAAGGGGAGGCCCTAAGGGAGGGGCCTTCGAAGGACCTTTGATTGCTTATCTCTACCTCAAACAGAAGAGCTTCCTTTGGGTCTGTTATTTTGGAATGCTGAATAATATTTTCATTTTGGAAAAAAAGAGTTTCATGGCTAAGAAAATTTGAAAAAGATGACTGCCAAAATTAGCTTTATATAAGGCACCCAGTGCTGAGTTCTCTGGGGATAATACCACTAAGCATGCATGTAATTGGCTTCTGCAGCCCCCCACCTGCCAAATCCTTAGCCTTGAATTTGTTTTAATCAGTATAATTTACATACAGTGAGCTGCACATAGCTTAAGTGAATAATTCAATGAGTTCTGACAGATGCCTTTACTCATGTAACCAACACCCCAGTCAAGATGAAGAACCCGTCCGTCACCCCCCCAAGCTTCCCTCATGTCCCTTCTCAGTCAGCCTACCCATCCCCCAGAGGAAACCACGTTTCTGATTTCTTTCACTGTAGACTGGTTTGGTATGCTCCTGAATATTGAGTCAAGATGAAGAACCCGTCCGTCACCCCCCCAAGCTTCCCTCATGTCCCTTCTCAGTCAGCCTACCCATCCCCCAGAGGAAACCACGTTTCTGATTTCTTTCACTGTAGACTGGTTTGGTATGCTCCTGAATATTGAGTAAATGGAATCATAGCTTATGTTGTCCTTCGTGTTTGCTCCTCCACCTGGCCAATCCTTGAGGCCCATTGACCAAGAGTCAGAAGGTCTTTCTGCTATTCCTTGAGTTTCCTCCTCATTCCCGAGATCACCAAGGTGGATGTATTTACCTAAGCCTTTGGTTCTGAATCTTGACTGCATGAAGAATCTCCTCTAGAGTATATAAAATTGCAATGCCCCAATGTGTAAAAGAAATCAGAACATTGGTTGATTCTGGGGAGAAGAGGTATGGATTGACTGAGGAGTGGTATGAAGGATCTTTCTGGGCAGATGGTAATGTTCCATATCGTGGTAGAAATTGGGAATATGCATTGGAATAGGCAGCGTTAGACCCATAAAATGGTGTACTTCAGATTTGTGTGTTACATTCTAAATAGACCTTATCTCAAAAGATAAAAACATGAACAGATATTGAACTTCAGTTAATAACATGCTAGTCATGCTGAAGTATTTAGGGGGAAATATACTGATGTCTTCAATTTACTGTGAAATACATAAAAAACTAATGTCATTGATGGGTAGATATAGGGAGGGAGGGAGGGAGGGATGAATGGATGGATGGGTGGATGGATGGGTGGATGGATGGATGAACGGATGGATGGATGGATGGATGGATGGATGGATGAACGGATGGATGGATGGATGGATGGATGGATGAACGGAAGGATGGATGGATGGATGGATGAACGGATGGATGGATGGATGGATGGATGAACGGATGGATGGGTGGATGGATGGATGAACAGATGGATGGATGGATGGATGGATGAACGGATGGATGGATGGATGGATGAACGGATGGATGGATGAATTGNCGGATGGATGGATGAACGGATGGATGGATGGATGGATGAACGGATGGATGGATGGATGAACAGATGGATGGATGGATGGATGGATGAACGGATGGATGGATGGATGGATGAACGGATGGATGGATGAATTGATGGATGGACGGATGGATGGATAAATATACAGGAAAGCAAGAATAGTAAAATGTTAAATTTAGAAGTTAAGTTGTGGGTAATGAGGGTAAACTGTAAAAAAAATCTTTCAACTATTGTGTATGCTTAAAATTTTTCATTATAAGAATTTAGGGGGAAGTGTCAATGCCGAGGACCCTCCCCCAGATAAATGGGTTTTACTGGCCCTGGCCTGGGGCTGGTCAGTACTTTCTAAAGCTCCCAGTGGTGGAAGACCACTGACCTGACTTAGGGTATAGCATTTCTGCTTTAGAAAGTACCTATTATATGCCAGGACCTCTACATTTGAGATTTCACTTAATCCTCCAGTAGCGCTGGGTGATCAGAGAGGGGGCACGTGCCCATTGTCACACAGCCACTAACTGGAACAACCAGGTTTGGAAACACCACACTCCACATCTTAACGCGTGACCTTTTATGACAGCTGTGATCTGTGCTGCAGAAATCCAGTTAGAGGGCATATGAGTCTATCTAAGAGGGATGCTGGACTGAGCCTTGGGCATGAAGAGGCCATCAAGAAAGCAGCCATAAGAGAATTCTATTGAGGTGAAATCTGAAGAAATAGTTGGTCTTGGCAAGGGGAGAGCACATTCCAGGGGGACGGAGCAGCGTGTGCACACACTTGGAAGTGGGAAAGAGCAAAAAAGGAGCAAGAAGGCCAGGCTGGTTGAGGCAGAGTGAGAGATGGAGGGGCTGGTGAGAACTGAGGGTGGGATCGTAGCCAGCGGCCAGATCCTGCAGGGTCTCCTGTACCAAGGGGGTAATCACAGGGGAACCAAGGAGGGGTTTCAGACCTGAGAAGGACGTGACCCATTTTGCTCCAGGTTCCATGAATTGGCCATATTCTTAAATGGCCAAATGCAGATTTAGACCTACATCTCTCTGCCATCCCTGTCTTGGTTCTTCTCCCCTACCCTGTCATTCTAAGCTTGATGGGATTCTGAACTTTGCAAATGCTGGGGTGTTTCCAAGAATTAGTTGTGTTGGCCACGTATGAAAACCCAGTGTGCTTGAACGGTGAGGAATATCCTCTCCATTTCAAGGCAGAGGGCATGCAAACAACCTGCAAACACCCCTAAAAACAACCACAAATAATAATCAGAAGTTACAATATCCATAATACTCTGTGTGGCAGGACTCAGTAATGGGTGTTGGATAGGCAGCGCATATCATGCATTCTTTATGGCTTCTATTACAGAGGTGTCCTAGGAGAACAATGCGTTGGGCTCCAGTGGCAAGTACAACAGGGAGGAGAGGACAGGTTGGAGGTGTTTTGCATGTTTTGGGCATTCTGCTTAATAAGTGCTCAGAAGTGTCTTACAAGAGGACTGTGAATCTCTTCCTTAAGCCTCCCTCCAAGGGGCTATAGGAAAAAACCCAGCTTTTGACAGATCTGGAAGGATCCCTAGGGCCCGACTTGTCGATTTTCAAGAGAACCCAGAAGGGAGATGTGATGCAGTCAAGGCTCAACAGGGAGCCTGTGGTAGTTTAGGAGCCAGAAACCAGGTTCCTTGATGGATAGGTCAGTGTATTAAATATTTCCAAAGTCAGGGCCAAAGACATGGTCAATGGTGAGGCTGGAGGATGGGGCTGGACTAGGTTGTGCCTTTTTTTTTTTTTGGAGGGGGTGCTAAGGTGAGGATTTTGATTTTATTCTAAGAGCACTGGAAACCCCTGGGAGGCTTTAAGCAGGTGGATTGTCTTGACCAGATTTATATTTTCCAGAGATATCTCTAGATGTTTGGTCTAGGGCGGATGGGTGCTGCTGTCTGGGTGGCTGATGATGGTTGAGCCCAGGGTGGGGTGGGGGAGATGCTGAAAGGGGATAGATTCCAGAAATATACAGAAGATACCATCAGGTGGGACCGGCTGATGGTTTAGGCATGAATGTGGGAGAGAGTGGTGTGGAGGTTGCTTCCTAGATTTCTGGGTTGGGCCAAGAAGATCAGTGGAGGTGCCATGCCCGAGGCAAAGCTGACTGGTTTGTGCAGTTGGTGGGGGAAGGGTGGCTCACTCGCTGGATTTGAGGCACTAAGTTCGGGATGCTTATGAGACATCCAGGCAGAGATGCCAAGTCAGCTGTTGGATAAATGAATCTGGAGTTCAGAAGAGAGATCAGTGCTGGAGATTTAAATTTGGGAGTTTTGGAAGGGCTGCAAGACGGATGAGATCAGCTGCTAAGAAAGCGTAGAGGGAGAGGAAACTGGGGCTGTGGGCTAAGGACAACCAGCCTTTATGAAGCACCTACTATGCACCAGGTCCTCTTGCCTTATGCAAGCACCATGGGGGCGGATGCCCATTTTGCCAAAGAGGGAAATGAAGCTCAGAGAAGTGACGTCATTTTCCTAAGGTCACACAGCTAGTAAGTGGTGGCAAAGGTGGGATTAAACCAGAGTCTTTCCAAAGCTCCTCCTGCTCAGGGGATTTCAGGAGGGTTCTGGGACTGACCCTTGCCGGACAAATATGATAGTTTCTCATCCCTGCATGCATCATTCAGGCCAGTAGGACCTCTTGATCAGCCTGGCCTGAGACACGTACCAGGCCCCGAGACAGGACACTGACCACCTGGCTAAGGAGCCATTCCCCAAGGAAGGGGGAGAGGATACTAGCGGGGACAAAGAGCAGGTGCTCACTGCAAACAGACACTTAGCCCCATGGGCACCAGCATCCCAGGGACTGCTGCTGCCTGTTTGGAAAAGCATTGCTGCCACATGGTGGCTTTTGGGTGACCTCGGCTTATGAGCAGGGGAAGGTCTGAAGCAGTGGGAGGCTCTTATTTCAGAGAGTTGAACACAGAATGTTGGAGTCCTTTTCGATTGCAAAGTCACCCACAAAGGCATATGCCTCTCTGCAGCTCAGGCTACAGATGGGCAGTGAAGCCACACACACACACACACACACACACACACACACACACACACACACACGCTCTGAGAGACTGATTTCAGACGAGCTTTTATTAGCTAGCATATCATCTGTGCAAAGAAGAGACTCACATTTGAGCATTTGCATCATTGGAAGGAAAGAAAAATAAGCCTGCCAGACTCTTTCCTTCCTCCCGCAAAAGGAAGGGGTAAGAGTGACCCCAGCAGCCTGGGCGGAGTAGGGGGTGTGTGCGCATCTGCTCTGAGCACCTGTCCTTTGGCTTGTTTTCTCCGCCTTGAATGGGAGAGGGCAAACCACAAGCCCTCAGCAGTGACAGAGGCTGGGGGGCGGGGAGGAGAAGGGTCCTACTCCCCGATACCCATCAGGGAAACAGTCAGCCTGTGACACTGGGTCAATATTTATCGAGCACTTTCTGTGTCTTTCCAACTTGTGGTTGAGGGCGAAGATGATGCCAGTGAAGCGTGACTCAGAGTTCTGTCCCCAAGGACTTTGCAAGTCACTTGGGACTTGATTCATTCATTCATTCAGTCAGTCAGTCATCAGACATTTGTGTCTGTCCTCTCCATTATTGCACTGCCAGCACCTTGTACATTGCCTGGTTCAGAAGAGGTGTTCAATGATTATTTGTGGGATGCACGAAGGAGGGAAGAAAGGAGGAACTGTAGGAGACCCATGATGAAGGGACCGGAACCTTCCTTCATTAGAGGGACACAGGCCCCCATTTCTGCGTCTGAGGTTCCTCCTCCAGCCTTCTGAGCTGCACCTCATGTTTGACTCCATTGGCCACTCTCTTTGAAACTCATCCCTCCCTTGCTTTCACACTCTCCTTTCTCCTCTGCTTCCCTTCCTTCCACCTCTCCACCCAGCCAGCTCAGGCTACTCTTTTCCCACCAGCCTCCACCTGTAGGAGACTTCAGTTCTTTTTCTCACCTTCCATACCTCCTGCACACCTGCTGTCTCAGGGCCATGTCCATGCTGAGGAGCATTACCCCCCTCCATTCCATCATTCGATCAACAGAGATCTATGGGCAACTATTCATGTGCCAAGCTCTTCTGGATGCTGGAGCTAATATGATGATCAACACAGACCAAATTCTTGCCCTTGGAGAATGTCTGTCTTCCACTCTGAACTCTCTTGAACTCCAGACTCATGGGGCCAGATGTATACTTGACATTCAATTAGACATCTCTCCCATAGTCCAGCCCATGTTCCTGTGTGATGGATCTCAGCAGATGGCTCTTCTCACCACCTGGCTCCCCAAACCAGGGAAGGGGGACTCACCCTAGACCCTGCCCTCCTCCCACACCCTGTATTCCCAACAGTGGTACCCACATCTGGCACATCTCCTGGTTCTCCACCCTTCCCACACCAGCAGTCTGTAGCTCGCGCCTATCTTTATTGTCGCGACCGCCATATTGGTCTCCCTGTCTTTGTTCTTGCCTCCTTCCAGCTTATATCCCCACTGCTGCCAGACGGATCGAAGATCTTAATCACATCTCACGTTTCCATTACTCAAAACCTTGAAGGCCTTACAGTGCCCTAGGGTGAGGACCCAAGCTCTTAAACATGGCTTTGGGGCCCATTAGGGTCCACCATGACTTGCCCCCCTCTGGATGCTTCCCTCAGTTCTCCCCAGCTCATGAAGATCTGCCCACAGTTCCTTAAGCCTGAGGCTCCAGCCCTTTGCTCAGGCCCGTCTTCTCTGTTGCCTTTTATTACACCCCTGCCTAGACCTGGCTTCTCCTTCCTTCAAACCCATCTTGTTCCCTGTGACCTACCTCTGCTCCTGCAATTCTTTTTACACATGGTTATTTCCACATCTTTCTTTTAAAATCCCACAACGGAAGGATCAATATCTTAGCTTAGTCAGGGCCTGGGACTCATAGGCGACCATCCTGACACTGTTGGTCCCTTGCCCCTATTCCTCCTGCTTTTCCCTTTCCCATACAAGTTGCGGTCTTCTTACTTGTGAGCACCTGGGACTTGCCCTGAGGACTTTTGCCAGAGGATCCTGGGGGGTGAGAAGGGGACCGGATGGAAGTTGATGCTGTAGGGGACCACTGGTGGATAAAGGATAACTTAAAACGCATGTTAAATGAAGATTGGCATTGGAGGGTCAGTAGGCCAGCTTCCTTACTCCTTGGGTGCGATGACCACGAGATGATTTTTTCCATCCTCTCCCAGAGGTCCCCATTGTGAATGTGGCCCCGTTATGTGAGTGCTAACCTGCTCATGAACACACAGTTCCCCCTATCACAGCCTCACTCCTCTGCCCCGGGACTTCCTGGGATGATCATCTCAAAGAAACCCCTGGCCCCCAAAGCTTTGTCTCAGTGATGTTCACATCTGTGGACCCCACTAAGAGAGTGCCTTACGAAATATGTTTGATGACTGGCCAAACACATGTAACACAGCGATGATAAAATATCCACCAAACAGCAAGTGAGCTGCACAACACAGCTCAGAAGCAACAGTGAACAGTTCCAAAGCTTTTCAAGCCAGGGGAGAAGGACCCCAAGTGAGGACGGGGAGCGATAAACACTAGAACTGAATGGGCATTTACTATGTCCCAGTCTCTGTTCTAAGGCTGTGTGTCTGTGTGTATTTTTTTTCTTTCTCATTTAAATGTCACAACAAGTCATGGTAGATGCTATTTTAACCCTGCTTTACACATGAGGAAAACTGGGACACAGAAGGGTTGGGCCCAAGGCATCCCAGCTGTAGGTGGAGGAACTGGGAGTCTGCTCTGAACAGTCTGGTTTCCAGCTGGATGCTGAACCGCCGTGCCTTGAAGAGGTGGTGAGATCTGGTCTGGGTCTCGAACAGCTGGCAGGGGTTGGGGAGGACACCCAGGAGGGCAGGTCAGCAGGAGCCCAGGGAAAGTGAGAAGGCACATGCCTTGCTCAGGGTCATTGCCGTGGGGGAGTCTCGATTTGCAGGAAGGTCTGCATTTTGCAACTCTCTCATTTCCTCCTCCGTTTTCCCCGTCCCCCAGATTATTTTCAGCACCCGAGGATGTGGGGAAGGCTGAAGGGCCAAAGCTGGAATCAGAAATCTCTGAGGAGCCTGGCTGTAGACACAGCTTTACTCATTTGTAGTCAGGGTTTGCAAGAGTCTCAAACACACGGGAACATATATACAAAACCCCAGGATCCCAGAGCAGCACATCCAAGGTTGCAAATTCAAATGCACGTAAAGGCCGGGCAGTCAAGACAAACAGTGGAACGCCCTGATGTCAGACGGTAAAGGTAGCCTAGGTCTTGCGTGGAGAAGACAGGCAACACTGCAGGGCAGCCTAGCATTGCCTGCTGGGGCCGGGGGCTCAGCATGGTTGGGTTTCCCCTTCAGTAAAAATAAGAGAAGCTGGAAATTCAATTTTTAAAAGGTGAAACATCTCAAATGCTAACCTTTGGCAGTAAATTAATTTGAAAAGCACTTTTCAGGCTGACGTTGAGGAGGTCCAACAAAATGTGTTCGTGGGTTAGGTTCAGCCTACCAGCCCCCATGTGAGGACCTCCTGCTACAGGGGCACCTGGGGGGCCCCGTTGGTTGAGCTTCTGACTCTTGATTTTGGCTCAGGTCATGATTTCAGGGTCTTGAGATCGAGCCCCGCGTCGGGCTCTGTGCTGGGCATGGAACCTGCTTGGGATTCTCTCTCTCCCTCTGCCCCTCCCTGCTGCACTCTCTCTCTCGCTCCAAAAACAAACAAACAAACAAACAAACAAAAAACCTTCCTCCTGTAGACAACAGAATGTTGTACTCAACAGAATGCTGGATTTAGAGATTCTTAGCTTCAGAATGATCAGTGTTATAGATTCTCAGACTTAAAACTCTACTAGATACTTGGCACATCGAATCATGAGACTAACAGATATAGAATTTTAGCTGAGACCTCGGGTATGTAGACTCACAACCAGAAAATCAGAATCATTCACATGTTAGGTTTTCTGAGTCTGAACCTTCATTCATTCACCTTCAAAATCTCACCACCGAGCATCATTGGAACCAGATGTCTTCTGCATTCAGTATCTGGCCTTTGATATGCTTAAAGTTATTAAAGATGTTTAGTTAAATAAGTATATGTGCCAAATCTCTGCCTGATTGAATCTCCCCCACCCCGAATATTCTTATTCATGTCTTCCAAAAATATTTTTCTTTTTCTTTTTTTTTTTTAAAGATTTTATTTATTTATTTGACAGAGATTACAAGTAGGCAGACAGGCAGGCAGAGAGAGGAGGAAGCAGGCTCCCTGATGAGCAGAAAGCCCAATGCGGGCCTCGATCCCAGGACCCTGAGATCATGACCCGAGCCGAAGGCAGAGGCTTTAACCCACTGCGCCGCCCAGGCACCCCCCGAAAATATTTTTCTTGAGCACCTAATACAGACATCAGTGAACCAAGAGAGTCAAAGTGCCTATGGTAATGCAGCTTGAGTCATTGTGCAGGTAGGCAGGCAGTGAATTCGTACACGAGATGATTTTAGACAATGATCATTGCTAAGGAGAAATGAAACAGAATATTCTAGAAAGGAGCATGGCAGAGCGAGAACATGGTGCCCAGGGTGGCCTTCTCTGAGAAGGTGACCTTTGAGAGGAGACTTGAATGATGAACAGGGGTCAGCCATGGGAAGATGGGGGGAAGTGAGTTCCAGGTAGGGGGAACAGCAAGTGCAAAGGCCCCGAGGTCTGGATGAGGTTGTGTGATTGGGGTGTAGGAAGGATACCAGTGTGGCCACAGCAGGGAGTGGGAGGGAGAATGGGCAGAGGTGAGGCCAGATTGCTGGGCAGGAGTGCACCCTCTTTTCAATTCAAATACATGATGAGAAGCTTTCAGCACGCCTGTGTTTAACCCACTGTCCACTCTGCATCACACGTAAGTGCGTGCCAGGGGTTTTTGGAGGCAGAATCCAGGTCACAGAGAACGAGGTGGGGTAGCACTGCTCTTGGCCACAGCGTCATACAGGAGTCCTCAGTCACCCTTCCTCAACGCTCCTGCAAGCCTCCCCTTGTCCATCAGCACGGCTTCGTGGCATGCCCTCTTCCCTGGTCCTGCAGAGCTGGGGTCCTGTGTCTATCAGCAACGGGCAGACAGGGAGGAGAGACAAGTTTCAGAAGGGGGTGTGAGAGCTGTCACAGCCTCTGTGCCTGTGCTATCTCCATGGTACCCAGGCAGGGGGACAATCTAATTAGGCTATTTTCAGCATCCCGGAGGGAGGGGGCGTGGAGGGAGACAGGGAGACGGGGACCTGCCTTTCCTCCTGCCTCTCTCTGCCCCCCTCCGTCTCTGAAGTTATTATTGATGAAACAGTCAGGGGCCAGGGAGGCAGGAACTTTGCGCGCTCGGTGCTGGGATCAGAGGAGGCTTTCTGGCAAAGTGGTAGGCCTTGTAAACGTCATCAGGGACCCCGGGGCTAGCGGGCTCCCAAGCCCCCGTTACTAATGAGCTCTGAAGCTTACCGCTTTGACCAGAAACAACGACCCCTGCAGGCTGTTTGTCCTCTGCTGGGGCTGGATGCCACCAGCTTCCTCTGGAGCGGTGGACCCGGAGACAAGGATGCTGGCAGTCCTTTGTTTCTTAGCCCGGGGCCTGTGTCGGCCTTCAAGGCTTTTTGCCTGTGATATTCAGAGCCTTGGAAGGGAGCCGGGCTTTCATCTGCCTGGAACACGTGGCCAGTGGCTTCTGGAAGTGACTCATGGGCTGTAGACTCAGTGGAAACCTACTGGACTCTGAAGTTATGAGCGACCAGGGATCCCATCCAGTTCGTTCCCCCAGGTCCCAGCATCTAGCACTTAGAGGTGCTAAACATTGATTTACCAAATATCCTGCTACTGACCTCGAAGAAGGCTGCCTCTAAAGGGTTTTCTTGAACGCACAAGGCAACACTTTTCACCTCTGCCCGTTTGTTCCTGCTCTGCTCAAAGTGCGTCCGAGTCTGCTGGATCTGGATGTTAATACGGTCGAGTCGGGTTGCAGAATAAAGCCATGACTGCATGTGGGAAACTGCACGAGGGGAGCCCTGCGAATCATTTTGGTTAACCCTCGGAGCAACCCGGTGAAGTGGTGGATATTTTTATTAGCCCCATACCACAGACGGGAAAACAGAGGCACAGAGAGGGTAAAGGGAGGTGCCCAAGATAACGCCTCTGGTGTCGGAATTGAGATTAAAACCCAGGTTTGCTGGACTCTGGAGCCAGCTTTCCAAATACTCAGATTTAAATGGGATTCATGGCTTCTGAACCCAAAAGAGTCTTTGACAGGTTAATATGAGTTGTGAATCTCAAGAGGGTCCATCATCTGACCCTTCTGTTTTACATCCTGGGCTCACTTGTTAACAACGTCTGACGGCACTTTGGGAAGGGCTGCTAGGAGGTAATTAAACAGAGCAAGTGATAATGTCCTTAATTCGTCCAGTTCCCTCTCTTTCATTTGTGCTTATTTCCGGAGGTCTCGAACCATCAAATCTCTGGTTACTTCTTGGGACTCCAGAAAAAGCACGAACCCCAAAAAGGGCCTTTTCAGAGAGAATGTCCTCTTGGGCTGCTGCTTTGCACCAGTCTGAGATGCGACGCTGTCTGTCACAGCACAGGGCCAGCGTGGATTCTGAACCGCGGTTAAGGCAGTCACATGCGCACACACACACACACGCACCCACTTTTACACACTCATACACATGCCCTGATGATTCAGAGCTCACCTCCGGACTTTGCCCTTTTATTATGGAGTCACAGGACTATGAAGACACCCTCTGATCATTTTCATGGGTATATTCCTCTTTATGCATTATGAACCTCTTTGGTCTATGACGGCGCCCCGATGGTGGGGGTGTCCCTCCTCTGCCTTCTCCCTTCAGGGTCTGGCAGGGGGTCAGACATGCGGAAGCACTCAACACATGCCTGGTTGGTGGGTCTTTCTCACTCAGCATCACTGTCAGCATCATCAAAGCTACCACCGGTTGATTGTCTTCTGTGAGGGGACGTTGGGCTTCATGCTTGGTAGCCCACACTCGGTCTACTGCAGCCCGTCGACCAAACTCAGCTGGCTGCCTGTTTTTTGTGAGTTATTACTGGAACACAGCCATGCCCATCCATGTGGGTATTACCCGGTGCTGCTTTTGTGCCGCAGTGGCCAAGGTGAGTAGTTTAGGCAAAGCATTGGCTTTGGAGACACTGACCTGAGTCCAAACCCTGGAGTCTACCGCTCAACATTTGAGCACACTGTTTAATCTTCTTGAACCTCGATCTTCTCATCTGTGAAATGGGAACATTGCGTTTCAAGGTCGTCAGGAGACTTAAAAGAGATTGCGTGTGTGTAGGACGCGAGGCTCAGCAAACATTTTCTGCAAAGGGCTCTTTGCTCTTTACACTGCCCTGTGCTCCCTGTTCCTCAGCATCACAGAGAATCGAGAACAGTCTAAATTGTTTCGCCTTTAGTTTTGAATCAGGTTTTCGGAGCATCTGGGTTCGGTTCTGTTGGGGGGGTGGGGGGGCAGGGCCAACCCTGAAACCACCCGAGAAGGCAGGCAGGGTCCCTGGGTAGTCTGAGCCGGAGGAGACTGTTACCCTCTGCTTAGATACACAGATTCCCTCCTGGAGATCAAAGGTGTCTGGAGCAGCAGCTTCATCAACACCTTTGAAGTCTGGTGCCAATTTCACAAAGACAAATTAATTTCTTTAGCTTCCCAACCTCTGACGGCTTCAACACTTGCAGTGCTTTCATCTGGAACGTCTTCCAGTATTTCTCCATGCCATGGGTTTCTAGAGCTGTCTGAATCTTTGGTGACTTACTCACGCAGGGGAGGAGGGCTGGGTAGTAAGGCTCAGTTCGTAAGCGTAGCTCCCAGTGGTCGATCACGTATGGGTGGTGGTGAGGGCAGAGAATTTTTGTGTCTCCGGGAAGGATTCTCACCTCCTAGTTGTTGGTGGAGTTTTTACCACTGACATTTGTGTTCAGCAGATCCTGCAAGCCTAAAACCCAACCCAAACTCGACACATTTTTTTTAAAAGATGTTATTTGTTTGACACACACACAGAGAGAGAGCGATCACAAGTAGGCAGAGAGGCAGGCAGAGGGAGAGGAGGAAGCAGGCTCCCCGCTGAGCAAGGAGCCCGATGCGGGGCTCGATCCCAGGATCCTGAGATGCAGGGGCCTGTGAATGTGCATACCTGTTCTGGGGGCCCAGATCCACCGGAACCTTGGCTTTTCTGAAGGGATGGGATTGGGGATTCTTTGCAAGGCGCTATGCTGTACATTATCTTTATATAATAGCTACATAAACAGCCTTCCATGTTGGATTCATTATCCCCATTTTGTAAAAAAAAGAAAAAAGAAAAAAGACTGAAACTCAAAATTGTTAAGCAAATTGTCTAAGTCTCACAGCTATTGGCTAAGTGGGGACTCCCATTTAGTTCTGTCTTCTTGAAAGTCTTTGAAAATAATGGTATCAGCATCACCATCAACAGCAAGCGCCCTAGCTGATGGTATCGAGTGCCAAGTAGACGCCAGGTGCCATGATAAGCGCTGTCCATGAATTACCTCATTTCGTCCTCATGAGGTATGTTTTACATTATTCCCATGATACAGATAAGAGAAACTGAGGCTCAGGGCAGTTAAATAACTGGCTCAAGGCTCCCCAGCTTGTAAATACCAGAGACGGCGCTTGAGGGCCTCCCAAGTGAGACCAGTGCTGCAGGGACATGAACTCTGCTGCCTTCCACTCAAGTCACACCAATTCATGTGCTCAACCCGGGATATCTTTCCCTAGGGGCCATCTCATCCAAACCCCAGCCAACAGAGGATCCTCTGGGGCTTCAGGGAACCCCCTCAGGTCCCTCTTCCCTTCTCAAAGATTTTCAGCCAGGAGTAAGGCCTGGACTCCACCGTCTTCCATATGCCAGCCAAGACCATTCATTCTCCCGCAGTCCTCTGTTGTCCTCCACTGAGGGTCTAGCTCAGAGCCCCAGCCTCTGCTGGATAGAAGCAGCCACAGCTGGACCCTCACGTAGCCCTCCCTTACTGCCCACCGTGGAAACATTTACCATACGCAGACGTCGACGTGGGGAGGGTTATTGAGCTCCTGCTGGCCTGGCTTCCCCTTATCATACATGCACCTAAAGCTTTGGTCCTGAATCTGGCAAGAGGGGTCTGGACTTCAGTTTGAATTTAGTCTCTTGCCTCTTGGCCCCGTTCTCTGGGGAAGCCATTGACAATGGTCAGTGAAGACTAGTTTCTCAGCATTTCGCATTTGCTTCCTGGTCTTTTCTCCTGTTCTCTTCTCCGGTCCTCAGTCGGCCTGCCCTCCCTCCTAGCATTGGCCTGGCACCCACATCTTCCACCTCCTCGGTCATCCTTTACAAGCTATGCCTTTGAAGCAGGGGAGAGGAGTGGCTTCCATGGGGATGAAGACAATTTTCAGTCCAGAAGAGGCACTGCAGCTGGTATTTCCAAAATAGAAATCTACTCATAATCTGTTACCGATTCCTAGCTACCTGTCAGCTTTGGTATACAATTTAAATGTGTATAAACATCGCCTTGTGAGTCTGTAAAAATGCAGAGTCCCATGCCCTGCTGTTAGAGGTGCTAATTCAGCACACATGGGCTATCTGTAGTTGCAAGAGCCTCTGGGGGATTCTGTGCCCACAGTCCAGGAACTGAACATTGGAAAGCTTTGACCTACAGGTCAAAGTCCAGACTCCTTGGTATGTGTCTTAGTCTGCTTAGGCTACAGTTACAAACTGGTATAGACTATAGCCTTAAACAACAGAAATTTATTTTCTCATAGTTTTGGAGGCTGGACATCCAAGATCATGGATTTGGCTGACCCAGCTTTTGGTGAGATCTCTCTTCCTGGCTTGCAGATGGTGCCTTCTTGCTATGCTTTCTCTTGGCCTTTCCTTGGTGTGTATGAAAGGAGAGAGAAGGGGAGAATTAGTGCCCCTTCTTATAAAGACACTAATCTATTGGATCAAGGTCCTACCTGTATGACCTCATTTAAACTTGATTACTTCCTTTAAAGGTCCCATTTCTAAACACAGTCACACCAGGTAGTTAGGGCTTCAGAATAAGAGTTGTGTGGGGGGGCACAAATATTCAAGGCTCTTTTTAAAAAAATTAATTTATTTTTAAATTATTTTTATTTTTGAGATAGAGAGAAGAGCGTGTATGTATGCGAGAATCTTAAGCAGGCTCCACACCCAGCACAGAGCCTGATTCGGCGCTTGGTCTCATGACCCCAAGATCATGACCTGAGCTGAAATCAAGAGCCAGTGCTTAACCAGCTGAGCCACCCAGGCTCTTTGAGACCCGATCCTACACATCTGCTGTGTCTCTATCAGCCCTTCTACTTTACATGGTCCAAATGTACCAAACTATACTAGGCCTCTGATATTTTGGAGGGATAAGTTCCCAGACCTTTGCAGCTATAAGGCATTCAGAGTGAATCTGACACATACTCCTCTTTGAAGGAATTATATACCAGGAACAAAGTCTTGATCTTATTCCTAACTGCAAACATCTGTTATGTCTCCAAACCCAGGCCCCTATGGTGATTGGTGTTAGGGCAAGAAGCTTAGACCCAGAAACCTAAATTAGAATTCCAGTCTTGGTTCTCTATTGAATCTGGAAGAGCCCGGTGCTCCAAGCTGAACTAGTTTTTTCAGGCTCCAGGACAAGGACGGTGGGATGTTCCTACTTTCCCCATGACAAGGTACATGTGCACTAGAAACTCCTCTAGAGCAGGGGTGAATCAATCAGGGATCATTTCGCCTCTCCCCCTTTCCCCCAGGGGTGTTGGGCAGTATCTGGAGACGTTCTTGATCATCACCAGCGGGGGAGGGCTGTGGTGTTTGGCATCTAGTGAGTGAAATCCAGGGATGCTGCTCAACTCCCACAACACCCAGGACCCTCTTCCTCCATGCACAAGTAACAAAGAATTTTCCAGTCTGGATGGTAGTGACAGGGTTGTGAAATTCAGGTCTAGAGGTCCTGCCCAGGGTATGTTTGCTGGGGGCATGTTTGCAAAAACGGTCTTCCCTGTTTGGAGGCAGGAAGTGAAATAGGAGGAGGGCTGGCCATCTGATCTTCACAGCTCAGTTATCCTGCCCACTAGTAAAATGTGACTCAATCAATGTAGCTAATTCCAAAAATTCGGATGAGCAATTGCTCTGCCCATGAGATACAGGAAGACTGGGAGCTGGGAGATGGAGACGGGGATGGAGAACAAATCATTCTTTTTCCTCTGGGTGGAGGTGGCAGTGGGCGGGGTGGGGGAGGGGAGAAGGTGCGTTAGAGTGCCCTGGGGCTGCTGTAACCATTACTACAAGCTACGTGACTTTAATGCAGCCGAAACGCATTTTCTGATAGTTTTGGGGGACAGAAGTCTGAAATCAAAGTGTTGGTAGAGACACATTGTCCCCAGAGTCTTGAGAGAGGACCTTTCCTTGCATCTTCCTGCTTCTGGTGGCTCTAGGGTGTTCCTCGGCTTGTGATTCGTGGCCAAGCTCTGCCTCCGTCTTCATGTGACCTCTTCTCTCTGTCACAAATCTCCCTCTGCTTTTCTCTTCAGAGGACACCTCTCACTGGATTTAGGGCCCACCTGGATAATCCAGGATGATCTCATCTCGAGATCCTTAATTGGATTACATCTGCAAAGACCGTTTTTCTAAATCAGGTCACATTCACAGCTCTGGGGATTAAGACTTAGACCATCTTTTGGAGGGTTTGCTGTCCAACCCCCCACAGGATGGGATACAACACAAGGATGGAAGAGGATGAAAACACTCTATAGAATGTGATTTACCACCTGAAATTCAGGGAAAGAGGTGGAGGAAGGAGAAAGGAGCAGCAATAGGGCATCCACCATGTGCCAGGAACTGGGCCAAAGCTCTCCATTTCTCAGATCCATTAATCCTCCCTGGTACTTGGTGGATCCATTTTCTCCTTCTGAAAGATGGAAATAGAAGCTCAGAGAAAGTAAAGAAGTAGCTCAAGCACATACAGAAATCGAACACAGGTCTGCTGTTTCCAGAGCCTGTGCTCTTTCTAGGATAAAGGAAGCATTTGCAGCCTCTTACTAGCAGCTGCGGGGAGAGGCCAACTCCAGAACATCTATTTTGCAACAGAGAAGCTGTCATTGCTCATCCTGGGCCTCCCCCAGCCTGGCGTTCACCTGCTTCCGTTGGCAGCCGGAACCCAGGTGCTGGACAGCCCAGCTGGCCTGGAGCCTCCTGAGGCAGGGGTACGGAGGCAGAATTTGGCTGGTTCAGAGACAACGCCCCTTTTGGCACCCTTGCCCACTTGGCAGTGCAGAGGAGCCAGTCCCACAGATAAATATTAGAGGGTTTGGATTCCCTACTCCCACTGGTGCTGGGATTGGAGCAACCCAAGCAAACTCTTCTAAGAGAGGCTGTGCAGTGTAAGAGAAAGAGAAGGTTGGAGCAACACAGACCTGGTTTCAAATCTCCCCTTTACCACTAAAGGGCTGTGTGACCACTGGTGAGTTCTTGCAATTCTCTGAGCCTCGGCTTGCTCACCATGAAACTAAGGGTGATAATAACCACCCTCACAAGGCATGCACATAAAACATCTTGAACGATGCCTGCTGCACGACAGGTTCTTCAAGTCCCTGGCTTGGCTGAAGCTACAGGTTCCTGAGATGCTTCCCTCTACGAGATTAGCAACCGCCCGTAGGGCTAGGTCTCTGCTTAACTCCGCAGTTGTAAAGCTGGGGCCTCATTGTCAGGTACCTTCTGTCAGATGCAATTGTGGTGTGCATCATTGCTCTGCCTTTTTCTTTCTTTCTTTCCTTCTTTCTTTCTTTCTTTCTTTCTTTCTTTCTTTCTTTCTTTCTTTCTTTCTTTCTTTCTTTCTTTCTTTTTAAAGATTTTATTTATTTATTTGACACAGAGAGAGATCACAAGTAGGCAGAGAGGCAGGCAGAGAGAGAGGAGGAAGCAGGCCCCCTGCGGAGCAGGGAGCCCGATGCGGGGCTTGATCCCAGGACCCTGAGATCATGACCTGAGCCGAAGGCAGAGGCTTCAACCCACTGAGTCACCCAGGCGCCCCGCCTTTTGTTTCTTATAAAGGGAAACTTAGACTTCAACACCGAGCCTGAGACCCAGCAATTCCATCCTAGGTGTTTACTCCAGAAAACTGAAAATTACATCCACACAAAGGAATCTACACTAATAGTCACAGAGGCTGTATTCGGAATAGCCGCAGACTGGAGACAACCCAAACGTCCAACAGGAGAATGAATCAACCAACTGTGGTACATCCACACAATGGAAAAATTCTCAGCAATAAAAAGGAGTGAATATTGATACATGCAAAAAACATGGTTGAATCTCAAAAGCATTCTGTGGAGTGAGAGAAGCAGTCTCTATGATTCTATTGATGAGATTCTAAAAAGGTACCACTATAGTGATGGAAAGTGGACCCGTGGTTGTCTGGGGTGGGGCTGGAGTAATTGACTTCAAGCAGGTGCGGGAGACCTGCCTGAGGTCTCTCTCTCGATTGTCACGGTGGTTCCCTGACTGTACATATATCAGGATTGATGGAATTGTACCACAATTAACACGGGCACATTTATTCATTATATGTAGATTATACCTCAGTAGGATTTATTTTTTAGAAAATCTGCCTCTGTCTCTAGGTGCTGCTTATCTGTGTGCGCCTTCATTGTCAGGCCGCCACTCCCCAGGTGGTGGCAGGGACCATCCTTATTGATCAATGCCCCTCTCCTCATAGCAACCCCAAGGGAAGTGAGCTTCTTGCTGTTTAAAATTAGAGCCTGGATTGTTACTGGGCTGGATGTGTCACGTGACCCCCAACCAATCACTGTCGGGGAATGGTTGGTGGCATTCTATGATTGGCCAGGCCTGGGTCATGTGCTACGTCCCGGAAGCGGGGTCCGCCCTCCATCAGTAAGGAGTGTGGAGGGGGAGAGGCGAGGAGGAATGGTTGGGCTGCCTAGACCTTGCCTCGATACGACCTTCCTGGGCACCGAGCCCCCTGTGAGACCCCCTCATCCTCCAGAATTAGAGCTGTCTGCTTCTGTTTCATCTCTTCCGTGGCTCCTGCCCGCATGAGGTGGTCGACAGGGGTGTTGGTGTCAGACACACGCGGGTTCGAGCCTCAGCTCGGCTTCTTCTTAGCCCCCTGACCCCGTGCAGTTTACCGAAGTTCTCTAAGAATCCGTTGTCTTCCCTCTGAGAGCGGACATCCTGCCCCACGACACCGCTGTGAGGATTAAGTGAGATAATTCATATCGAGTGTTTGCACAATGCCTGGCTCACCGTAAGCCCGTAATGCCCTCTATTAGCACGGTTCCTACGATTTCAGATTTAAGAACTGATTATTTTGGTTCATGACCGACGGTGGCAGAGGGGTTGGTGCCCTGCCATGAGTCCTGGGCACTCTCATTCCCATATTCACGGAGGACATCCTCTTTCTATAGGCACATCCCGCTCCTTCTGCCCAGGCGCCTTCTCTGGCATTTTCTTCCTGCATGCGAGGCGGGCTAGAAGTGCTGAGTGTTGGCACCCCTGGGAGGAGCCCTCGGCCCGTGATGGGTACCCAGCTTTCTCATCTCTTGGATGAGACACATCTGGGGCACGTTCTAGAGCATCTTGCAGGGCTTCCCCCTTCCC
>LNAC01000023.1:2474978-2506214 GCA_002007465.1 Ailurus styani | reverse complement strand
CCCCCCCACCCCACCCCCGCTACAGTGCTGAGCCTCAGTTGCTCCTGGTAGCAATATGCCCTTTAATGGGGGATTGGCTTACGCCCCGTTCTTGGCTAACTTCCCCGCTTTTTCCTACCTACTAAACAAACTATTTGCATCCAAACTTTATTTCAGGGCCTGCATCTGAGGGAACCCAACCTGAGATCCAGACCCTATGAGTGAGTTGAAACATCATGTTTTTTTTTTTTTGCTCTTGGCTAGAATCACCCATTCGTCTAGTGTTACAGAGTAGGGTGCTTACCTCCTGCAGGCCAGAGGCATTGACTGGCAGCCCTTTAAGGTTTTGATGAATAAAATATGGCAGAAAAGGATTAATTATTCCTTAATAAATGCAGTGTGCTGGGTAGGCAAACCCTATAAAAACATTTATAGAGAAGAATGCAGGGTGGGAGGGGTATTGGAACCCAAAAGGCCCTTTCATGGCAAAAAGAGGGAGTCACTGACAGCGGAGTTCTCAGTAAATATTGGTTGAGTGATTGATTAGCCTGGCTCCTTGCATTGGGCTATTACTCAGTGTCAGAATAATGAGCTGTGGGTTTGTGTGCAGCCTAGTGGCTTTGCAAAACTGCAAGGTTTGAAAGGCTGAGCACACACCTCCAGGCCACTCCTGTAGTTGTGTTGTGCAGAGCCTAGTTTGAGAAAACAATGGCTAAATCAAGTACCATTGGGCACCCTCATTACATTGGGTCTTATTCCAGGCATACTGGAAATGGCTTTGCCTCGGGGTCCCCAGCCTCAGATTTTAATCCCTCTCTTGCCACTATCTACCTATGTGACATTGATGAATCCCCAACTCTCTCTGGCCCTCAGTTTCTTTCTCTGTCAAATGGAATTGTCTGGATGAAGAGGCCCCAGTGTATTTTGTGAACTGTATGAACACTCTTGCCTTGCCAGTGGTATATTCAGCCACTGCACCTTTTTCATGATGTGGGTGGGTAGCAAATGGACACTGACCCATTTTACAGATGCAGTAACTGTGGTAGAGCCATATGATGCAGTCACTACATACTGTGCCACATTTTAAAATTTTCAGTGCAGAGACTTGTGTAATTCCTGAGGCTTGACAGCCAGGGGTAGGGCAACTTAGATGTATATCATAGGAAATAGTGGTGTTTAGGTGAAGCATGCCAGTGAGGAAAGCATGTGAGCACTACAGTCTGATAAACATGGGTTGGAAGCTTAGCTTGGCTACTCGCTGGCTCCCTGAACCTCAATGTCTTCTCTTGTAAAATGAGAGATATCGCATCTACGTTGTAAAGTTAAAGGTGAGGCTCCTATGAGCTAGTTCTGCTACAACACTGATCCTCCAACCTCATTTTCCCATAAGCTCTGTGATTTTCATTGCACAACTTTGCATTGTGCAGTGACTTTCGGGAATGCATGGGTTGTTCTAGAGCAGAACTATATGCAGTGAAGTGGCTGGGTTATGCATAGCACAGTGTCCTCATCTTCCCACTTTTCATCCTCAGGTGATAGAAGGTAGAAAGACATGGATTGTGACTCTTGATTGTTAGTAAGAGAACCTGTTCAAACTTTATAGGTAGAAAAGAACCATTGATTAGCGTTCTATGGGGATCTTTCAGGGACAGGAATGGAACTTGGCTTCAGGCAAGTCATAGTTATGACCTTTGGTTGTAAGAAACAGAAAACCCAGCTCACGCTTGCTAAGACACAAAAAGCTCATTGGCTTGTATCTAAAAAGTCCTCGGAAGTTTTGCTTCAGTCAGAGGGATCAGGGATCTCAAGCCACGCTATGTCACTGGGACTTCACTTCTCTCAGTCATGCCTTCTGCCACATTGGCTCTGTTTTCAGGCAGGCTTTATCCTAGTGGTGGCAAGAGGGTGGCCGGCAATTCCTGGCTCACATCCATACTGCTTCAAGTCTAGTGGGAAAGAGAAGGTGCTCTTTCTTCTAGTTTCATCTGCCTAAATCCTAAAATTTGCTGCCTTTAACTGGGTCATATTCCTGCCCTTGAAATGAGAACTGTGGGCAGAGGGGCGCAATGCTCTTTTTTGGCCAGGCTTGGGGGACCCACCTGCCCTGGAATTAGGGTGTCATCAGCCCTTATGGGAATGACACGCACTGAGGCTGGGAAAAATTATATCTTCAAAGAATATTCAAAGTATTAGTTCCTGCATAAGGAAGAATGGCTATTGGACAGGCAAACACATTTTAAGAGGTTACCATTATAAAAGGTCACCAAACCAGGGGATTTGGAAGCCATTTAGATTTTCCTTCCTACTCTATGCTTCATTCTTTTCTTTCCTGAAACCTTTCTTTCTCTGCTTTTCTGATTCACATGATCTTCATAATGGGCAGAATCTGCCAACCCCACGCTTGGCAAACTCTTACAGAGCCAGCCATTAGAAGGGAGTGACTATCCAATTCAAAATTCTAAAGGAAGGATTCTGTCCCAGCTTGGATCAGGGGCCCACTTACATTCAAGTGACCTGACTCAGGCACGGGGGTATCGCTGTTCCATTGTACAAAGAGATGCTGGGAGCCCAATGTTATGTCTGTAGATGGGGAGACTAACAGGAATGGCCAGTGTGAGTTGGTCAGTTCCTAACAAGGCAGGTCTTTTCCCCTTTGCTCCTGCCTTTATTGCTTTCAAGATTCAAGTCCAAGATGGCTTAGCCCATCGCTGATAAAGTGGAGGAGACTCATTAAGATACCTTTGTCTGAGGCCAGAATATTCACCTCCTGCAAGCAAAGATGTAGTCTGCTTGGTTCCTTGGAATCTAGCCCGTATAGCAGAATAGAGGGGAACACAGAGGAATGGAGTTGGGGGTGGGTAGAGGCAGTGGGCACCACCAACACCTCTTTACGAATGACCCAACTTCTCAGCTTCTCTTTCACCTCCTGGCCCTGCTAGACTTGTTAATGAACAGCAACGCTGACTCATATCTTACAGGAGTCAGGTCATTGGGACGTTCTTTTTTTTTCTGGGATGAGGGAAATTGGATCATAGATATTCAGCCTTGGTCAAGAATTAGTGAGATATGAGAGCAGGAAGTAATTTAAGTTTATCATTTTGGTCCACTAGGAGATTGTTTTCCGTGGCAGATTGTCAGGACAGACCCAATTCTTCCACCTGCTGGTGTGCATGCTCTTCTCCATGTGACTTTGCCATTGCCATCACAAAGAGGTATAACTCTTTCCCCAGCCTCTTAAATTTGGTCTGGCCTGTGATTTGCTTTGACTAACAGAATACTGATAGAAGCGACTATGTACCAGTTTTGCTCCTAGAGCTGAAGAGACCCCGTGTGTTTCTGCTTGTGCACCTTGCATCTCTACCACTACCCAGAAAACATGCCCAGACAGGCCTGCTGGAGGATGATAGCATAGCTGGGACCCCCAGTAACCCCATCTGAAATTTTCCCAGATTAGCCAACAGTCACAGTGTCCTGATGTGTCAACGAGCTGAGCCGAGACCGGAAGATCTGCTGGCTGATCCTAGCCTCGGCCACTGATCATAGACTTGGGAGCTAAATAAATGATTTTTTTAAAAGCTTCAGTATTTTGGGGGCAGGGGTGACTTTTAAAGTAGCATTATTGTGGCAACACATCATTGATATGTTTGGGATAGAACTAATAGCTCCATATATGAGTATCTGTTATGCAACAGATACTTTATGTACACTGGCTTTTGTCTTCCCGATGCATTTAGGTAGATTACATTTTCAACAACTGAGATGGGAATTAAAGAAATAAGTGACTTACTTGGGGCCAACGAGCCAGTAAGGGGTTGGTTTCAAATAACAAGACAGAGATAGTTCCCTGTATATCAATCTGCTTACTTTTCTATTGTGTATCCACAGCCATGTTGGCAATAGCTAATAGTCCAAAGAGCTCCATAATTCAGATTGAGGGGGGGCATTCTCATGCATGATGTCATCCTGACATTGATTATGTCTTCCTACAACTCTCTTTTAGTAAGTTCTACCATAATGATCTTGGATTTGTTGGTGGCGTTAAAACCATACTTAAAAGGGCAAAAATCTGAACAGACAGTTCACCAAAGAAGATATACAAATGGTTGGTCATCTCATGAAAAGAGGCTCAGCATCATTAGTCACCGGAGAAATGCAAATTAAAACCATAATAACATATCACCCATTAGAATGGCTGCATTAAATGGAGTGACACTCTCAAGTGATGACAAAAATGAGGAGGCCACTAGAATTCTCATACATGGCAGGTGTGAAAGGCTACAAGAGAAAAGAATTTGGCAGGTCTTTTATAAAGTTAAATCTGCACTGACATATGACTCATCAATTACACTTCTAGGTATTTACTCAAGGCACATGTAAACACATCTCCTCAAAGCCTTGTACAGTGATGTTCATAGAAGCTGTATTCATCATAGTTCTAAATTGGAAGCAACCCCCAAATCTATCTCTAGGTTAATAGGTAAACAAACCACTTGCGAGATGTTACCTAACAATGAAAATTAGTTAACTACTGATATGTGTATTAATATGGATGAATTCCAAAAAAAAATAATGTGGAGGGAAAGAAGGCAGATATAAATGAGTATATACTGTGTAATTCCGGTAAGACCAAGTCCGGAACTGACAAATCACATCTGTAATGACTGGAGGCAAATAAGTGTATTTCCCGTGGCTGAGGGTGTGGGATTTTTCATATGGGGCCCCAGGGGGCTTTTGAGGGTGCTGGAGATGTTTTATATCTTGGTGGTGGTGAGGGTTAGTTAAACCAGCGTCTAAATTTATCAAAAGCCGTCAAAATGTACAATTAAAATGAGTGCATTTAATTGTACATAAATTATACCCAATAATGTTGACTTTCAAAAAGGCCTAAAATTATGTCTTTTTGAAAGTCAGATGGTTAGGAATTCTTAGGAGATGGTGGATGGTGTGGCATAAAACCAGCTTCCAGGAATTGGGGGGGAAAAAGGCCCCCAGCTGCTCAAGATAACTCAGGACCACGGACAGCGCCTCAGCGTTCAATGATCTAAGGCAGGTAAGGCCGTTAGCGGGGACGCTCGCAGCAGAGTGAAGCACTTACTAAGACGCAGTTCAAAATACCCTTTAATGAATGCCTACTACGTGCCAAGCATCATGTAAGACCCTATTTATATGCATTATTTCATTTTATTCTCACCAGCCACAAGTATTATCCTCACTTTGCAGTTGAGAAATGAAGCATTTTCCTTAGTGCAGTTTTACAGGGAAAAGGAAAGTGGGGAACAATGATACACACACACGTACACACACAGCTTAAACTTTAAGGTGTTTTCTGAAAGGGGAAAGGGCATTCTTGCTTCTCTTGTATAATCATGTGCTGCTTTCAGGGTGTGGGAAGGCAGGGTAGTCAGCAGGCAAGCGGGTATACCTACCAGCTTGTGGAGGAACCACAGGTACATTTCCCCTAGCCTCTGGCAGATTGTTTTTTACATACAAATTTACTTGTCAGGCAGACGTTTTTTCTCCCTTAGTTCTCATAAGATAGAAACAACAGTGTTACATAACCTGCATCAGCAGCGTTGGTTTTGCAGAGCATCTGACCAAGATTGGGGGGTGGGCAGCAGCGAGGGAGGAGGCAAGTTGTAGCTAAGAGAGTCTCGAAGGCTGAGCTTCTGGGCAGGCTGCTGGGTGAGAGGATGGGGCAGAGATGAACCCTTCTCTCTGGAGGTGGGGCAGGGGCCCAAGCTGGAAGCTCACACCCAGCGTCCTGTGCCTGCCAGTATCTCCCCCAGTGCACACTGTTTTCCCCGTGGTTCCACACCCATCTCTTGCCTGAACTTCAGAAGTAGCTTCCTAACCCGGTCTTCCCACTTCCCGCCCTTCCTCATCTTAACCCTAGAGCTTTGTACATGCATATCAGATTTTTTCACTCCCTTCTATCACATGGATGCAACATTCTCCCAGCCTTCCTCATACAGAGTCCTTCACAAGCATCAGGTGTCATTCGAAGTCAGGGCCCTGAGTACTTTGGCCATCTCATTCCTTGCTCCTGTGCACCCTTGATCCTCCTCCTCCTGTTTGCAGGTCCCTGAATGCATCCCTCTGTGCTGTATTTTACCCACGTGTTTCATTCTACCTGGATCCATTTTCCTTCCTCAACTATATCTCTAATTCCTAAATATCTTCAAAGCAAGAATTCAGTTGTCAGCTTCTCCCAGAATCTTCCTCATCTCTCTTCCACTATTACCCTTCCAGCTGGATTAGAGATCTCTTCTTTGTGTTCCATAGTATCCCTATTCCAATCTCTTAATAAAACTTGTACTTGGTAATACATGGATCTGTTTATTCATTCTGTGGTTTGCCTTTTCTAAATTTCTCTTACTTTTCTCCATTTCCTTTGAAACAACTAGGATAATCATTTTAGGGCCCCACTCTGTTGACACTGTTCCAGCTACCATGGCTTTTTGGGGGGAGGTGGCTTCTCCAGTGTGCACTATACTCTTTCTGCCTCAGGGCCTTTGCATGTGCTATTCCTACTAACTGGAATTCTCTCATTCTCTCCAGTAGTTTATATCTCATGGCTAATGCCTGTGCATCTTTTAGAATTCAGCACAATCATTTTTCCCCGTGACACCTTCTCTGAGCCTTAATATCACCCTGTATTTTTCTTTAAGCACATTTATATATTTGCTGATGTGATCATTTGTGAGTTCACTCCTCTCAGCAAGACTATAAGCTCCACGGAGGTGGGGGCCACATGTCATATCTGTGTTACCTACCACCAAATTAGTAGCGTCTGGCACATAGTAGAGGCTCAGTAAATTTTTATTGACTCACTCAGTGGTTCTCTTTACCTTGTTCCCTCATTTTAGAGTAAAAAGTTCATAATATTAATTGTCATGTTACCTGTTTCAGTTCACAAATGACTCTGACAGGCAATGTCTTACATATTTCCACTTGTACATTCTGAGATTGACAGCACAGGGTCATTACCCCGTTTTTTTTTTTTTTTTTTAGAAGAGAAACTTGAGACTCAGAGGTTAAGTGACTCAACAAATTCATCCAGCTACTCAGGAACCTCCACCTCATGCTCTTTTCACACTCCTGACTCTGACTTCTTTATATGGAAAAGACATGCCTGACCGATGTGTCAATGCCATGGGTCTGTTTATTTCCATAACTCATAGAGGAGGTTGCGGGACTAAGGAGGATGGCATATTTAGAGCCCAGAGGAAGCTACAGTATAATGCAGGTCCTTATTACATTATCCTTTGGAAGATGAATTGGAGCTGCCAAGCATTTGCCTAAATCAATAAGCAGTGTGGCATTAACTAGTGTGAGGTTCGTTTCTCGTCCCAAATGAGGAGCAGTTGGCATAGAGGGAATCTGTGCTGATCCCACACACCTGTTCTTTGGCAGTGACCGCAAGCACAAACGCTCCATAGGAAGAAGGCAGATGGGAAAGAACATGATGGGCTCTGGGTCGCACAGACCTGATTTCACATCCCGGCCCTGACCGTGTCCAACTGTGTGACTCGGACCTCAGTTTTCTTATCTGAGAAAGTGGGGATCATAAGCCGTTTCTCATCATCCCCCTCAGTTGTCCTGCTTGGTTCTTTTCTCCCCTGTTTCTGTCCACTCCATCTAATGATGTGCCCTGAATCTCTCCGCTTCTTGGCATCGTCTTCGACCAGGCCACCAACATCTGCCTGCTGGTAGCCTGCCAGAACCTCCTACTGGGTTTCCCAACTCCACTCCTGCTCCTTTCGCAGCCTGTTCTCCACAGGGCAGCCGGAGTTGTCCTTTAAAAACACCACCTGGGGCGCCTGGGTGGCTCAGTGGGTTAAGGCCTCTGCCTTCGGCTCAGGTCATGGTCTCAGGGTCCTGGGATCGAGGCCCGCATCGGGCTCCCTGCTCAGCGGGGAGCCTGCTTCCTCCTCTCTCTCTGCCTGCCTCTCTGCCTACTTGTGATCTGATCTCTCTCTCTCTCTCTCTCTGTTAAATAAATAAATAAAAATCTTTAATAAAAAAAAATAAAAAAAATAAAAACACCACCTGCAGATTCCTCACTATGCCCTGCAAGGCGTGCTTTACCTGGTCTCTGCCTTCCTGTCTTGCTCATCTACACCTCCCTGTGCCTTTACTACTCAGTTGCGCACTGGCCTCTTCTCGTTCCTCAAACACACATCGCTTGTCCCCACCCCAGTGCCTTTGCCTTTGTTTTTACCACGGCCTGGCCTGGGGTGCTGTTTTCTCTAATGTCTGCACGACCATCTCCTTGTCATTCATATTTCAGCTCAAATACCACTTCTACAAATGGTCTCCCTTTCCGAAAACCTTCCTGCCCTGCCAGTTTCTTTCTTCTGCATCTGCCTGTTTAAAATTTTTTATAGCATTGATCATATTCCAAATGATCTCATTCATTTGCATGTTTTCATGTTTATGGCCTGACTCCCTCATTAGAATATAAACGTCAAGAGAGAGGGGTCTGGCCTCTATCACCGGTGCCTTACACAGTGTCTGATGCACAAAACATCCCCATAGAATTTTTGAATTAAAAATAGGGGAGAGTCTCTCAGTAAAGAAAAGCTTCTTTTCCTTCTTCCCATCATGCTAAGGTCTGGAAACTCTCAGAGATTTTAGGGGGCAAGTGAATACTAAACTCATGATTTCTAGAGTCATAAGCAAACACTGCTTGTCTTAAGCTGCCCCACTGAGCTTCAGAAGCCCCCTTGCTAGAGGCAGCCTAATTTTTCTACCCCTTGGAGAGGGGAGCAAGTGTGGAATCCTGAACGTCACTTCCAGGGACACTCCAACCTGGAAATGTACACCTTTGCTTTAAAGGGAGTAACAGGGGTCTTGTAGTAGACGTAAACCCTCATCCTTCTGGATATCCATCCATCCATCCACCCATGCATCCAACCAACCAATACTTGTTGAGGGCAGTTCTATGCAAGTACTGGACTCAGTATCCAGGATATAGCATTGCACACAATACACATCTTTTCCTCTCAACAGCTCACAGCTGGGTGTGATGTCTCGATGTTGGCACTCCATCAGAGCAGCATAGCTATCCACAGGAGCAATGCTGCCCCCGAAAAAGCACCCCCTTTCTTTACCATTTCCTCCCTGGCCAAATGGAACCTGCTTCTTTGGCCAACTTGATTCCTGTTTGCCTCTCTCTGTCCCACACCTGGTACCTCTTAGTGCCTTGGGCTCCAGTCTCATCATGGCCAATCCAGATTTAGGATGCCTGCCTTTGGTTTCACCCTTGGCTTGGCCAGTCCCCAACTGCCTGCTCTGCTATTATCAAGCTTTACAACCTGCCTGGGTCCTCCCCTCCATCCAAAGTCCTGCCCTCCTCTCTTTGGCTGTTCTGTTCCTTGTCAGGGTCAGGTAGCCCCACATCTGACTTCTGTGGTACACCGTCTACCCTCAGCAGACATCTTGAAGCTTGGGCTTGCAAAATATCAGGCTGTATGCAGCTCTACTCTGATTATTTTGTGTTCTGAAATCCTGATGAATTTATTTAAAGGAAGGGTTCTGTGGCTCTGATCAAGTTTCAAAACCGCAGATCAGATCAAACGAATGCACAAGCCACTTTCTTTTCACTTTAGCAAAATGTCAAAACAGTGCCTAGGTTAGCAGTTCGCAGATTTTAGAGTACCTGAGGTGGGTTGACGATAAAGCACAAGAAAATACCAGTTTCCGGGCTTCACCTCCGCAGATTCTAATTCAGTATGTGACAGGACTCCGCAATCGGCAATTTTAATGAGCTCCTGGGGAATCACCCCGTCAAGAAGATCTTGTAGGTCCCCCTCAACATTTCCCCACATGCCTAGCCTGCCTTTTTCATTTCTGGATTGGGAGGAGGTTTAGGGGACTTTGATGGCGGTGGACAGTAGAAATTGGATAACCCAGTGGGTATTTATGGTTCTCAAGGCAGTGTCTATTACCAACAAATATGGACGTATTTCTGTATTTTAATAATTGGTTTGACTTCCAAGCTCCTCCACGATCATCTGGGGAGAGGGTCTCCAAATGCAGTTTGAACACAGGCTGTAAGGAAAACTGCAAGTCTTGGACCAGTTCCCACCTCACCCTGTAACTGTGTGTTCATATTTACTAGCATCTAGAAGGGGCTTCTTACTTGCTGCTGCTCAGCAAAAGTTTAGTACCGTGGTTGTGATTGCTCTCACTCACTGACAGAATTTGTTCCTTTGGGGACTGGTATATAGGATTAATGAAGTGGCAGATTTGCTTTGACTATAATTAGTGAGAAATACAATAGCGATCTCTAGCAGAAAATATAGCTGAGCCAAACTCACCCGACAGACACTTTCAGTAAACATGTGACCAGGCTGTGAACAAGTGTCTCCGTTGTTTTCGTCAGTCTTCCCAAGCCAAGATCATTTGGCTTCCATCGTGTTGGATATCCAAGTTTTTGATGAAGGGGATCAAGAGTGGCCCCGTTTTGACAGTTCTCTGGTCTTCTCGTGTGTAGAATGCCTGTGGATGCTGAAACAGACTGTTTTTGTTTCATTAGAAATGTGGAAGGAACCGACTGTCTTATTCAGGGTAAGTGTCCTGCTCTCTGCCCTCTACGCACGCCATCTTGTTTTGTTTATAAACATCTAAAACGATGTTATTTGATTATTTACATACAGTCTGTCTCTTCTCATTAAAGTTGCAAGGCCCTTTTCTTTGCCCACCACTGCATCACTGATGCCTAAAAGCCTCCCCAGCACATAGCTGATGTTCATGGAATGTTTGTGGAATGAACTAACCCAAGGAATATATTGGCTAAAGGAGTCCTAGCTTCCAGAACAGATAAACCCCCAGAATCTCAGGAGCTTAATCCCACAAATTGATTTTGTATTCACATAAAGTCTGATTACATATTCCTGGATATCACTTGGGGGCTGGAGGTGGGGATGGAATTCCCTGCTCCATGCAGTCACCCATGGACCCAGGGTGAGGAGGAAAGTCCAGCTTTAACCTGCGGCTTTCAGAGTCGGCCTGGGCATCGATTTCTAGCCAGTAAACGGTTGGGAATGGTATGGGCTCAGGAGTGAAGGATCCCGTGGGAGGTTTTAATGGGCGTGGACTGGAAGTAGGTACATCAGTTCCATCCATAGCCTGTTAGCCAGAACTTAGTCACGTGGTCACAGCCAACTGCAGGGGGCCTGAGAGATGCCAAGGTCTATACCCAGAAGGAGGAGAAATGGGTGTGGAAAACAGCCAGCCACTCCCAATTGCGGGGGCTTTCGTGGTTGCTCTGTGACTCCAGAATTGGACATGGAAGTGCTTTACTTGGTTTCTGTAAAGACCCCAAATTGACGTCTATCTTCCTGCAGCAGGAAGTCCAATCTCCGTAACCTTTCACAAGCCGAACTGACTGCCCCAGCAGGCTCCTTATGAACATGGAATCCCTCCTTTTTTAATTGTACTCTCTCTACTTTTTCCCTATGCTTACAATTTTCCATCGGGTCGGGGGGGTGTGGGCAACATAGCTGAAAGGGATTAAGAGGCATAAACTTCCAGTTATAAAATAAATAGGTCACCGAGATGAAACGTACAGCACAGGGAATGTACAGTCGATAATACTGCACTAACATTGTTTTGGTGACAGACAATGGCGACGTTCATCACGGCGAGCACCGCGTAACGTCTCGAACTGTTGAGACACTGTGTGGTACTTCTGAAACTGACATAACGTCGTATATCAACTACACCTCCGCGATAAAAATTAAAGTTTTTTCCATTTTAAAAAGTCAAGTAAAGTCAACATTTATGTCGGTGCTTACAGTCTCCACTTAAAAAGTCATGTCAGTGTTTCACTAGGCAACCTGGTAGGGCCGTGAAGCGCGCAGATTCTGGGACCTGCTGCCTGTTTGAACCCCTTCCCTGCAGTTCCTAGCTCTGGGGCCTCGTGTCAGTTCCTTGTGCTTCAGTTTCTTGACCCGTAAGACAGTGATAATAGTAATACCCACCTCTGGGGTGTCCAACTCTCGGTTTTGGCTCAGGTCATGATCTCAGGGTCATGAGATGGAGTCTTGTGTTAGGCTCCGTGCTCAGTGGGGAGTCTGCTTTAGATTCTCTCTCTCCCTCTCCACCCCCCCGCGACCTCTCTAAAATAAATGTATCATTTTTAAAAAAGATCGCATTTATTTATTTATTTATTAGAGCGAGCGAGCACGAGCGCACAAGCAGGGGAAGTGGCAAGGAGAGGGAAGCAGCAGGATCCCCGCTGAGCAGGAAGCCTCATGGGGGGCTCGGTCCCAGGACCCCGGGATCATGACCTGAGCCGAAGCCAGATGCTTAATGACTGAGCCACCCAGGAGTCCCAATAAATAAATGCTTAAAAAAATAATAGTACCCACCTCATAAGGTTGTTCTAGAGAATCAATATGTTTGTTACGATTAGTGGAAATGAACTGAAAGTTTTAAACGGGTGTTTAAGTCAAAATTGTGAGTCAATGTAAAAATGTTAAGTTATTCCCTGGCAACTTTGAGTACTTTCTGGGGGTTATTCTGAGTACCTTAAAGGTATCACCTCATTGAAGGCTTACTAATGGGTGAGTGTTTTTAAACCATGTCATAGGTGTAGACAGATAAGTAGCTTGCCTGGGTTCACACAGTTAATAACAGAGCAAAGACTTCAGTGTGGGCATTCTGCCTCCGGAGCCCACACCACTAACCATGACACCCTGCTGTCCTTGTTTAAATAGCACAGATAGTCCGTGGATATGACATAAATCATGAAGTCCATTCACTCGCTTATTCACTCAAGAAATATTTATTGAGCATCTACTATGTGCTTGGCTTGTTGGAAAATGCTGGGGTTACAGGGTGACCGGTAAATCTCCTGCCGAGTGCAGTGTGCAGGTGATCCATCAGTACGCGAAGACATAAACCAGATAATTTCAGACCCAGATAAGTCCTGGGAAGAAAATAAAGTCAGATAATGGGATGGAGAGGCTGGAGAGACTTTGCGTGGCCGCCCCTCTGGATGAGGCCGCACGGGGCCGCAAAGGGAGGTTTTTGTCCTTCCTCCAGCTGTGACCTGTCCTTCCTGATAAGCCAGGCCACGTCACTGTTCTGAATTCTATCCAAATTTCAGGACGGTCAGGCCTATTAAGTCAGACCTTTCGACGCGTGTGCAGAGCCCAGATTTATTATATGTCAATGTTTATTTAAGTCTGTAACTCTCTCGCTGCGGAATTGAGAAGGCAGGCTCCAAATAACCATCAAAGCCCATTAATTTTCTCCCAATGCGATGGCATATTAATCACATGTCATCGAGAAGATGTGCTCTGGAGGTTAGGCGGATGCAAGGCAGATACCTTATCTACTCTGTAACACCCTTCCCCCACCCTTTCTGGGGCGAGGTGAGTTTTCCTCTGGCTGGGTATCATACCCGGCCTTGTTGTGTGCAAGACGAATGTAGAATTACAGCATATTTGAGCCAAAAGGGACCTATGAGGGAGGCTCTCTTTTTGGAACCTAAATTCAAGTCCTGCCTGGGCTGACAGAGGATTTGGGAGCTGCTTCTAAATGTGAGAGGCATTCTGGACATGGGATCCAGACTCCCAGAGAACAGAGTTAGTTCCTGGTTGGTTTGAGGGCTACGTGACACAGGGGCTTTCCTGGGCCTGTCATGGGGGGAGCCAGGATGCATTCTTGCCATGATCTGTACCATCAGTCCTCTTGTCTCATCTTCCATAAAATAGAGCTCAGGGAAGTTGTGAATAGCTGATCATCAAACAGCAAGTTATTGAGAGAACCAATATTCACTATAAAATAGTATATTCATAAAAGGGAATTTAACGGAGCTTATTCCTGCCTCAAGCCCACCATGGCTCCCTATTGCTCTAACAAGGAAAGTTAAACTTCTTATCATACCCTGCAGTGCCTTGTGTGATCTGGCCCTGGCCTATTTTGACCTCTGACTTCTTCCCCTACACTTTCTCTTGCAGCGGTCATGAATTTCTTTCAGTTCCTTAGACATTTTAGTCTTCTGTGCACCTCCAGGTGTCTGATAGCTTTATTTCCTCCACCTAAAACACACCACCTCTACTTCGCCTACTTAGTTTCCCCTCATCCTTCCTGCTTCATTTGTAACTCCATTTCTTCTGCGAGGTCTTCCTGGAAGCTCCAACTTACACTAGCCACTCCTGCTCTGTGTTCCTATTACCCCCCACATCCCTCTCCACAATACTCTGCCCCATGCAAGGCCCAGAAAAGAAATCTGACTCAAAGTGCTCAGTGTGATGGTGAGAGCGTGGTTCTCTCTCCAGTGGGTCAGAATTGCTATAGGAAAGGTACCCTGAAGAAGGCTAGAAGGGTCTGCCCTACTCCTAACTCTTCATCTCTGCCCCCAAGACCTGTGTTTCAAGAGTTACTTTCTGGCAGTTCCCTCAGAGCCTTAATAAATCCTTTTCCACCCCTTCTGCCCACCCCCGAAGAAAGGAGCCAGCTCACTTCCTGCCGACGGCCCACAGGCCGCCTGTCCCTCCATTAATCAGACCATCAGCCCTGGTGCCTCATCCATCGTGGGGAAAATCAGAAACATTTCTTGGAGCCCTTGGGGACAGGGCCGTGGCCTCCAGCTGCGGCTTCCAACTCGGGCATCCATCCAGCTCCAGACTGTGGCAGATTTGCAGTTTTTATTTTAAACAAACTTTCTTCAGCAACAGAGAGAAGTTTGTAGTCAGCTTGCCCAGGGCGTTGGAATTAGCTTTGTGATAGTGGCTTTCTGGAGGGTGGCTGGATGTTTACTGCATAATAGTTCTGCCCTTCAGATAGAGAATAAATTCAGAAAATCCCCAATAGGGCCATCTGGAAAAAGTGACAAGAAATAAACATATATCAAGTACCTCCTGAGTGCCACAATCGGTGCTAGATTCTCTGTGTCTTTTATCTCATTGGAAGCTCACATAACCCATGGGCTTAATACCACTAATAATATTTAATAATAAGATCGCTAAAGCATACTGAGCAATTACCACGTCCCAGACCTTATGTTGCGGGCTTAACATGTATCATCTCATTGGATCATCACCACCTCCCTGTACAGTAGAAGCTATTAATGCTCCTTCCTCTGAAGCCACATGGAAACTCAGAGAAGCCAAGAAACGTACATGGGTTTACACCGTTTGGAAGTGGGACTCAAATCCCGTCCAGTAGAGCCAAGGCTCATTCAGTTTTAATGCCCAGCATTCCTGCTTAGTAGTTGGCTGACCTTCTCATCAGGATTTCGGAGGCTGTCCCAAGGATCCCGCCCCAGGAGGTAACCCCCACATCAGGAATTTCTGGAGATGGATTCAGAAGGCTCAGCTGAGGTACCATGTCTCCAAAATTTACATACCGAACAACTCATTTGTTATTTGTTTTCCCACACCAGCTCTGCTGTTTTGATAAACGGCATCTCTCACACAAAGTGTGATGATGAAGTAAACAAGTCATTTCCTTGATGTTCCATTCCGCATAACTCACAGTCAGGTGGGATCCATCAGGGCTGCTGATCAGCATGGTAAGGAGGGCAAGCATTTATGGAACCCAGAGCAAATCCAGGCATATCTTGAGGGTCCAATATGTAATAAGCCTTTGAGCCACTGAAAATGGCTTATGGACTTCTTGCATCTTTTAAAAAGCATTTTATCAGTTTAGGAGTCTAGAAAGGAAACTCTATAATAAGGCAAGCTTTGGACTTCAAGAGAACTCCGTAGCAAATAGAGGCCATGGGACCCAGTTGTCAAGTATGTGTGGGTTCCACTGAGTAGACTCTTCAGTCATGAATTAATTATTCAGTTAACTCCATTCAGTCATTTAATATTTCATTTCTCCTATTATTTATTGATTGATTATGTCATTCAACTTATTGAACCCTTTCCACAAATGTTTCTGGTCCAGTGTGTGAGGTGCTAGAATCTCCCAGAGGAAAAGTAACCTTAAAAGAAATCTACTGTTTGCTCTTGGCTCTTCAGGCACAATCCCGGAATTACTGGCAAATTCAAAGCTTTGAGCAGCCATTCTCATTTTTGGTTAGGGTGTGTGTGTGTGTGTGTGTGTGTGTGTGTGTGTGTGTGTGTGTGTGTGTGTGTGTTGAGTTTTGAGGCCTGTTTGGTATTTTTCCAACTAGGTCTCAAAGAGTCACGCAAGTGTTGCATGGCTTAAGGGGAAGAAAACACAGAAGAATGATCCCAGACTGCTCTGGGTTAGAAGTTAGCCTTAGTTAGAAGTTACCTGGGCCCTGGGGTGGTGGGTTCCGCTCCTTAACAATTATGTCATTTTGGGCGAGTTGAGGGACATCTCCAAAGGTAATGTTCCTGTCTGTGAAGTCAGCCGGTTGACCAGATGACTTAGGATTCATTTTATGATTGTTTGTGAAGGGCCTGCTCAGCGTGCAGTCAGCTCTCAGCAGATCATCACTTCCTTTGCATCTCTTGTTCCAGGTTTGAAATGAGGACTCGTGGAGACATGACCAAGTTTGGTTGGGCTCATTACACTCTGGGGAGGAACGTGTGTCCCTCTGTTGTTTTCCCCAATGGGACCGTTGATAGTGGTGAGGGAGCAGGAGAGAGGGGACTAGCTTGAATTGTAACTAAAAGAAGAATAGCTCTAGACAGCATGAATTTCTTCTCTCTCCATGCCTTAAATCTTCCCTGTCAAGAGGGGAAAATTACACAAAGGAAAAATTCTGGAAGGCCAACAGGTCCTCTTCTGCTGCTTCTCGTCCTGGAGCAGTGAGGTTAAAGGGCCCTGGCTTCACCCTGCTGCCACCAGCTCAGTTCATTGCCTTGTGCAATGCCCAGATTGGAGAGGTGATGGCGTGGGGGGTCTGACTCTCCCTCTTTGTGGGTTGGTTCCACACTGGAACCCCACTCCTGATATTTTTCCCCTTGATGTTTGTTTTCTTCCTTGTCTCTGTATGTGTCTGTTTGAGGACAGAGGTTATGCATCTTCTCAAAAGGAGAAACAACTTCCTGAGGATAAATTCCTGGAAGTGTCAAACTAAATGCCCAAGAAGGGGGGTGTTATGTAATTGAAATATCATGACATCACATCATAAGGCTGTAGAATAATTATTGACATGGAAAGATACCTAGGATGTATTGGTAAGTTTTTAAAAAGCATGGTTGTAAAACTGGATGAATGAGGGATGCCTGGGTGATGCAGTCAGTTAAAAGTCTGACTCTTGATTTTTGGCTCAGGTCATGATCTTGGGGTCCTGGGATCGTGTCCCGAGTTGGGCTCTGTGCTAGGTGTGGAGTCTGCTTGAGATTCTCCCTCTCCCTCTGCCATCCTCTCCCACCCCCCCGCGTCTCCCTTTCTCTAAAATGAATAAATAAATCTTTAAAAATGCATGAATGATATGATACTACTTGTGAGAGAGATAAAGATATGGACAGAGAAATAGATGTATCACTGTACAACAAAATGTTAAAGTCAGTCTCTGGGAGGAGGTATGTCGATTGTCTTTCCTTAGTCCTTTAACAAACTAGTGATATAGTAGACTTAACTTTTTCTGCTTCCATGCTTAACCTCTTTTCATGGGACATCTTGTCTCCTAAAGATTCATCGAGAAGGACCCACCCAGAAAATCCCAACTCTTCTGCCACATGTCTCCCACGAGTAAATCCCTATATGTAGAAGGAGTAAGACTTTGTGTCCTCTGGAGCTCTGCTTTATCACTCCTTAGCTGCATGACCTTGGGTCTCAGTTTTGTCATCTGAAAATGGGGTTAATAATGATCCCGTGAGATTAGGCTTCCAGCTTCCAAACAATACTCAGCACAGAGTATGAATTGAATACACATCAGCTCTGGCTAGTTTGGCGATTGAAATAGATGTTCATTCTCTGTGCCATTAGTCCTTTATTTTTTAAATTTTTTTAAAAAAGATTTTATTTATTTGTTTATTTATTTTTTGACAGAAAGTGATAGCACAAGCAGGGGGAGCTGTGGGCAAAGGGAGAGGGAGAAGCAGATTCCTCACTCAACAGGGAGCCTGGTGCCGGACTCGATCCCAGGACCCTGGGATCACGACTTGAGGCGAAGGCAGGCTCTTAACTGACTGAGCCGCCCAGACTCCCCTGTGCCATTATTTCTTACTACCCATCTTTTATCCACTCTCTGTGTTTTTCTTTTCTTCTTCCTCTCCTTTTTCTTCCCCTCCTTTGTCTCCCCTCCTTCCCTTCTTTTCTCCACCTCCTGTCCCCTCCCCACCCCCACTTCCTTGTTCTTCTCCCTGGCGTGAGCAGCATATTTTGCATAGCATTTTGCAGCATGTTTGAAAAAAGGAGCCACATAGTTGGGACAAACAGGCGAGCAAGTAAAAGTGAATTTTGGAAGGTAGTCCATATTTCCAGAGGGAATACCACTTTGAACTGGAGCCTGGAGTGCCCTCATCGTGCCCCCGTAGAGTTCTTGTGTTTTTAAAGCATTTTCATACTTTTAATACTCCTCATTGCAAACCTTAAACCCTTGAGGAAGGACCCAATCTAGCTTACCCACAGATACGAGAAATCCCCAGTCATTACAAAAATAATAGAACAAGAAAAGAGAAGAAGGAACAGGCAATATTGTATAAAACTCTAAATCAGAACCCGATGGCCAAAGGGCTTTATGCTTCCATTAGTGATTTAGAGATATTCTCTCTCTTTCTGAATATACTTTGGAGTTGTGGAAATCAAGTAGTTTTCCTAATAACTCTTGGGGAGAGTGTCACCTGAACTGTTTGGCTCTGAGGATGATTAAGGATTATGTGTGAGAGAGCGAAGAAAGCAAGCCAGGGAGCCCCTTTGTCAGGCGCGGTCTTCTGAGAACTCTACAGTCATTATCGGAAGAGATGCCTCCCTTACTCCACCTTACCTCGATGAGGAATGAATCAACCACATCTTTTAAATACTCAGAGCTGCCAAATGCATGGAAATAATCGAGTCTTGAACCCAGTCTATGGCAAAAGTACAGCTGACTGATAGATGCTGTACAAAACCCTATTCAGATGAGTTCACCGAGCCGTGAAGCCCATAAAGCTCCAAGCTGCTGGAGAGTCATCTCTGTTTTCCTGGATTAAGTTACATCTCTTTAGCCAAACTCAAACACGCTAATGGAAAAAAATTTTTTTTTTAATTTTATTTATTTGTCAGAGAGAGAGAGCGAGAGAACACAAGCAGGCAAAGTGGCAGGCAGAGGCAGAGAGAGAAGCAGAAGCAGGCTCCCTGCTGAGCAAGGAGCTGAATGCGGGACTCGATCCCAGGACCCTGGGATCATGACCTGAGCCGAAGGCAACTAGCTAACCGACTGAACCACCCAGGTATCCCGATTTTTTTTTTTTAAATGCTACCTGAGCTGGACCCTGGACTGGACACGTATTTGGTCATTCCAGCAACCCGCAGTGTGGGCCTGGCCATTCTCACTTACAGCTGGGGAAATGAAGACTCGACATTTCAGGGAGTGACTCAAGGTCCCTTACTTACATCCTTCATACTGCAGTCCAACTGTTTGTTTTAAAACAGTAAACTGGATTGTATCGTTCCATTCCGGCACCCCTCCAGAGGTTTTCCATCGCCTGGATTAAACTCTGGGCCCTTCCCCATCAGCTCTCCCTCCCAGTACACCTTGTCCCATCTCCCTCCTCCCTGAGCTCCGCCTTCCCCAACCCTTCCCCTGTATGTGCCAGTCACGCCCCTGCCTCCCTCAGTGACCTTGCCTTTGTGCCTCCCCAGAACACTCTTGCCTCCAGATGCCAGACATAGCTTCTTGTTCTGGTTCTCTGGTCAACGTCCCCTCCCCAAGAGGTGGTTGGTACCTTTCCAGCCAGGGAATCCCCACCCCTTTACCCCTAGTCACTCTTTCACATCACTTCCTTCATCACTTCATCTCATCAAAGCTTACATCAGTCTATGGAAGTAGTTGGTTTCCACCTCGGTTTACTTGATTTTCTCTCTTCCCTGTTGGAATCTAATGTCCACGAGGGTAGAAATTGTGTCTGCATGTCCCTCACACATAGAGCCCCTGCGGGGCCCTTCATCCAAGTTCATCAGTCCTCTGATCACTGAATAGATGATTCCGTTCTTGGGTTTGGAAAACATGGCCCCACTCTGTGCCATCAGCTCTTCAAATCCCTTATGCTCACTCGCTTTTATTTATTTTAAGTTTGTAGGGGCCTTGGATATGAGCAAGCCTGCCGTGAAACAAGGCGCCTCTGTGCCCAGTAATACCCAGTCCAAAATTTGCTTGGGAGCTTGCCTTGGGAGGATTTTCCTGGTGGCTCTGGCATGGGACATGGGCAACCATGCTGCTTTGCCTGGTACTGGGGGGTTTCCTGGCGAGACTTTCAGTGTTAAAACTGAGAGAGTCCCAGGCAAAGTGGCAGGGTTGGTCACTCTGATGAGAAGGAAGCAGCCACCCTAACAGCCTGACGTTTAACCATTGCTTTGTCTTTCTCTCTCACCTTGACCATTAACTAAGGGTAGCAGACAGGTATGAATTCACGCTTTGGTTGAAACACTGACCTTAAACCATCTAAGGAGACTTAGTTTAATCATCTGTAAAAGTTGGGATAATAAGGCTCTTTACCTTTACAGGTGGGGCGTGGGGGCAAAATCAGGAATACCTGGGTAGAGCCCATTGTCAGCTTGGCTCGGCCCCAGGTGCACAGTTGGCCTCAGTGAACGTGACTCCCTTTCTTATCTTTCCCCCTTTTTGTGTAACACTCAAGTTTCCTGAGCAGCAAATGATGACTGTTCTATTTTAAACTCCCCGATATTTCTGGGAACCAAGGAGCCTTGTAAGTCATTTGACTACACACATAGCCACGGAAATTCTTATTGGCGGATCGAGGAGAATGCCTTTATGTTTCCATCATAACCTCCTTTTAAAAATAGCTGACAAATTTGACTTATTTTCAGGGCAACAGTGCGATTTTGCTAAGGGAGGGTTTGTGAAACTCCTCTGGAGATGGTTGGTAAAATGGCAAATAACCAATTGCCCGGTGTGTGGAGGGTTTAGACTCGCCTTGAGGCAGATGCTTAGATTAGAGAGAAACCTCCTACATGGGTTGCCTCTCTCTGGCCTCTTCCTGCACCTCCAGCCCCATCTCAAACCTGTGTTCCCCTGACTCTCTGCCTTCCAGTTATGCCGACCACCTTTTAGTGCTCGGAAATTTCCACGTGCCCTCCTTCCACAGGGCCTTTGCACATGCTGTTTTGAGCTCACAGTCTGATTCACTGCTCTCTCTAGTCCAACCCGAGTTAGCCTTCACTTGCTTTTTAAATCTCCACTCAAGCAGCTCTTCCTTAGAAAACTTTCTCTGATGCCTCCAAATCAAATCCCTTTACCCGACCCTGCCAGCATGTCCCAATGCTCACAGATGCAAGTTCATGTTCATGTACAGCACTGTTAAGATAATAGACCTTTCCTGAACTTGGCCATCACCATCATCATCATAGCTTATGTGTTTAAAACATCTTCTCTGTGCCAGGCACTGTTGTAAGCACTGTATTCATGTTAGTTTATCTAATCCACACAACAGCCTTGTGAGGGTAGTACTATGATTATGCCCATTTTTCAGATGGGGAGACTGAAACACATAGCAGGTAAGTGGTTTATCAAAGACCACACTGCAAATAAGTAGAGGCAGGATTAGAACTCAGGCATCCTTCTTCTAGAGTCTGTGCTTATAACCACCTTGCTGTTCTGTGTCCTTTGAGCACAGTGGGAGCAATAACCATGGAGATTTTTTCTACTCACTGTCTCTTCGGTTCTTCAACAGGGCCCAACACTCACTAGGTTCTGCCTAAGTATTTGGAGGATGACTAATGGCTTTCTTGCTCTAATTCTGTGCTCTGGGCCCTCTATTTCCTTTGACTTGGTTATGGTTACAGGAAGATATCTCAACTCTCAGCTCAAATCCCAGTTTCCTAAGAGCTATAATGGGGCCTCATTGGACCCATTGAGGAATGGGCCCGCAACCCCCTCTGATTTACAACAGCTGAGCAGAAGTTGACATCCACCCTCCACATCCCTTGACCCTGGTCCTTCGTGGAGCTCTGGAGGCCTTGGCCACCCAGGGAGATGGAGGAGTCACTGGAATAACCTGGGGCGTGGCAAAGTTGATATTCTCTTATTCATTACTCAACCAAGGTGTTTTTTGGAAAAACATTTCTTGTACTCAGCTGAGATTGGATGAAAACCACCAACTGCCCTTGGTAGCAGCCAGCGAGCCCTTGCTAAATGGAGCTCATGGGTTGCCATTCAGACCTAAGGACTCTATGACTAGTCCTGTCATATGTGGTTTTCATGATGCTAGGGACACAGATGTGTTTTATTGGGTTACACACCTACCTCCCTCAGTAGACTGTGAGCTCTGGGAGGACAAGGGCTCAGCAGGGAGTCCCCAGGGCACACTTAGGGCCTGACACCTGGTAGGAGTTCAGGAAATGTTGGCTGAATGGATGTGTGAGATATGGGGGCCATACTTGTCAATGGGTTGGGCTCTGATTCTTTATACCAGGGCAGCAGAAGAGCGGGGAAAGCATGCATGCACAGCTCAGCACGAAATGACTGGAAGTGCATCAGGGGATGTTCACTTAGACTGAAGACACATTGGTCGGAGAAGGACAGAAGTATATGTTCCAGGGTGGAGGCAAACCAAGCTTTGTCTGTGGGAGGGTGGAATCACTGAATTGGGGCCAGAATGCAAGAAGGTAAAAGCCCACTCTCTGAATCGACTTCTGGCCAACAGGATCTGTATTGGGCAATTGATGTTGGACTCACCTGTAGACGTCAAGGTGAGACCTGTAGACCACCATGAGGTATGGAGAGGGAATTGTATTCAATAGGAAGTTGTTAAAATGCAGATTCTTGGGCCTTACCACAGATCCAAGAATTAGAGTTCAGGGAGTGAGGGCCCCAGAGCCTGCATTTTAGATACATACCTAAGGCGGGGTGGGGGGTGTGCTGGGTGCTTCAGTCGGTTAAGCCTCTGCCTTCGGCTCAGGTCATGATCTCAGGGTCCTGGGATCGAGCCCCACATTGGTCTCCCTGCTCAGCAGGGAGGTTGCTTCTCCCTCCCATTCCCCCACCCCACTCATGCTTTCTCTCTCTCTCTCAAATAAATAGATAAAATCTTAAGAAAAATCCCCACTTACGGGGATCCGATACATTACGCATGTGGGGACTGCTGCTCTAAAGCAGTGATCCTTCATCAAGAGTGTACTTCAGACTTGCCTGGGGAGCTGTTTCCTCATGTAAAATGTGTCGGGCTCACCCTGTGGAGGTTCTGACTCTGTAGGGCTGGAGGTGGTGCAGGGCCCAGGCATATGGACTTTTTTTTTTTTAAACCGCTTTTCCAACAGTAGGGTGGATACCATCTCGAGTTATTGATTGCTTGCTGATAATACCTGAATGCTTGTTAAAAATGCCCATTCCCAAGGTGGCCTTAGAGTTGCTGAAGTTGCCTCTATGGGAATTGGTGATTCTCAACATCTGCTAAAGTTTGGGGCACATGGTCCTGTCTTATGCCTCTTACTCAGGGGCTCCCTGGGAGTCACAGCAAGGGGAACATACTTTGACAGATATCAGCTATTTTGGCCCTAAGCCATGAGCCACTTTATGCTCCTCTGTTATTGATTCTCACAACTATCATAATAGGTGTTCATTATTTCCCCCATTTACAGATGAGCAAAGTCGAGGCCTGAGGAGGAAGCCATGATGCTGGGAAGCGGTGAAGCCGGGTATAAAATCCTGCAGCCCCAAAGGTCCTCCTCTAAGCTTTCACTCCAAGCTCAACATAGCTGCAGGCACAAGCTTGTAGGGAGGGTCACTGAGGCTTTTGCACATGCTCAGGGCTGCTGTACACTGTTCTGGCGCCATGACATTGTCTGCTATTGGCTGGTGTATGTGTGTGTTGTGGGGATCCAGCTGCTAAGGATCCAGCTCAGGACCAATAGACACTAACACCATCAAGCTGCTCACCAAAGGGCAATGCATAATTCTAGACCATTTGGCTAAAGTATGTATTGGCTTTGTTTTTGGGTTGGACATCTGGGAAGGTGTTTCCATGTATATTTTCTACATTAATCAATAAAACGTCCTTAGGAGGTCATATTGTGGGTTTGAATTGTGTGTCCTCCCTACCCCCCAACACAATTCATATGTTGAAGTCCTAAACCTCAGGACCTCAGAATGTGACCTTCTTTGGAGATCGTGTCTTGACAGAGGCAGTCAAGTTCAAGTGAGGTCATTCAGGTGGGTCCTGATCCAATAGGCTATTGTCCTTATAAGAGGGGAAATTTGGACACAGAGACATGCATGGAGACCAGATAAGGTGAATACAGAGGGGAAGAGAGCCCATCTATAAGCCGAGGAGGGGAATGGGACAGAGTCTCCCCCAGAGCCCACAGAAAGGACCAACCCTGGCCGACACCTTGATTTTGGACTTCCAGCCTCCAGAGGTGTGAGACAACACATTTTTCTTGCCTGAGCCACCAGTTTGTGGTGCTTTGCTACTGAGGCCTGGGCAGACCAACACAGGAAGTAATTACTGAAGTTACCCCCATTTTCCAGGTGGGGTAACTGGAATTCACAAAGGTCATGACCCATGAAAGGGAAGAGCAGATGCCCCTGTTGAGACCTGATTGGATCTGACCCCAAAGTCCTGGCTTTCTTCCCTCCCCTGTTGTGCTCCACTGGGCCAACCCACATCGTCCTGGGAAAACCGTTCGGTATTCTTTCCCCACCTTCTTCTGACTGGGGATACTGGTGAGGACAGTGATGATACGAACCAAACTGTCCCCAGAGCACTGTCCCTATGGAAGCAGCAGACTGAGGTTGAGGTCCACTGCTCTGTGTCTTGTCAACCGGAGCATGTGGGGGCAGGTTTGTTTTTTAACTTCTCTCTGAACCTCACTTTCCCCTCTCTGAGAATTATGGAACTTACCACAGAGCGTGATGGTGAGGATTGGAGGAGATGATGCCTGGCGGCAGCCTGGCACACTGCCAGCTCTTCCAGGGCCTGGGTGGATGGTAGCTGCCTCTGTGATTACTTGGAATCAGACGGTGTCCCCTGCAAGTCAAGGTGCTTTTTACGGGGGATGGGGGCTATTTGGCCCCACCATTTCTATCTACATCGGGACCCATGGAACTCTCACATAGGAACAGCAAGGCTTGGTTTTTACCCTGCCACTTGGCTGCTAATCCCCATTAACCATAGTAAACAGCAGAGATGCTTTTTCAGGCCCTCCACACGGGGCCTGATACGGCTACAAGGAAGACCTACTAGAAGAGGCTCTCGAAGCCTTTGCATATGCTCCGTGCTACAGCCGGAGATATAAATACGCCTCACACACAGTGTTAAAAGAATCATTCCACAGCCTACACAGATGTCAAAATAATAACAGGATGATGTTAGGCAAGGAAATATTTTTGATGACTATTCCCCCATCTAGAGTTATATAAGCTCTATTTTTTTTGGTTGTTATTGTTGTTAAGAGAAATCATGTGGAGCTTGGTGAGTCCAAAGGTCTAAGACTGTTCCATATAGGCAAAGCTTTTGAACTTCGTGGTTTTACGCATAGCCTAGGTTCAAGGGAGCGTGGGTACGAGGTCGCTTTGAGGACAGGCAGGGTGATGCTGGACTAGGGGTGCACCATGGTTATTTTGACTGGACACATTTATCGGGCGCTTTTTCTGTGCTGCACACTGTGCTGGGCACTGGGCATGGAGGCAGGGCCCACCAGGTAGAGCGGCTGCCTTCTGGAACTTGCAGTGCATGGTGGAGGGGCAGCCCCAAACCACATAACCAGCCATGTCATAAAACACTTGCAAGTTGTGATTTCTGTTGTAAAGGAAGCAAACAGGCAGAGAAGATGGAGAAACAGGAAAATGAGGTGATGGGGAGGCTTCTCTGAGCCATGGAATAGTGGGGGAAGGAACATTTCAGACCTTGCAGTGTCCTTCAGGATGGAAAGAGGTCAATGTGTGAGGAAGGGAGAGAAGGTCAGTGGGGCTGAACTTGAGTGAGGGAGGAAGCAAGTGATGGCAGGTTCAGTGCCTGGTTAGGTGATAATTTTTATTATACGATTATTTTTGTTACCTATTGCCACTACGGTTTCTAAATAAAATACAGGATGCCCAGATAAACTCAAAGTTCAGACAAAAACAACAGATAACTTTTAGTGTAAATAAGTCCCAAATATTGCATGGGATTTACCCTAAACAAATCATCCTTTGTTTATCTGAAATTCAAATTTAACCAGGCATCTTGCATTTTACTTGCTAAACCTGGCAACCCTTTGCTGGAGGGATCTACCAATGCCATGCAGACCAGAAGGTAGAGGTGTTCAAATAAATCTTATGGGTAAGGTGATGGTTTATTTTGTCCCTGGAAGTTCTATGGAGTAGAATAAGGACTGTGTCTGGCTCCAGCTGATCTTGCTGTGGGACCTGGAGCGGTTGCTTAACCTCTCTGTGTCTCAGCTGCCACAGCTGAAAAATAGAGATGTTCTTTGGGTCTTGAGGGCCTCAACAGGTTTTATGGCAGCTTCATTTGCAGAATATTTGGTAAAGTGCTGCAAAGGGTACTGAGCATTTTCTAATTTGAGAGCATGAGTTAATGACCACCCTTATGAGCTCTTAACACTAGGGTACTCGGGAGTTTCCTGAATTAGGGAGAACAGGGTACTACTGATTATTGGCCTCAGGCTCTCATTTGCCTTGGCACAGCAGTTACGGATTCTGTCTCTATTTTAAATTTTGATAATTTTTCATTATGGATTTTTCAAATTAATTTTTGATTTTTAAGACGATTGCATTAAAATATTATTTGTCTTGATGACTGAGTAGTTTGATACCCCCTTTTAATATTTTGCACCCAAAGACAGTGTGGCTCACTCCCTTACCTTAGTCCTGGCTCCTGATGGAAGAACAGTTTCAGGAGGCAGGCACACTTGCCCGGGCTTGCTTTCCAACCCACCGTTTACTAACTGGGTGACACTGCCTCATGGCGCCTCAGTTTCTCTATCTGTAAAATGGTTTTCATAAAAGCACGTGTGTCAAAGTTGGTGGTGGAAAAAAAAATCCACATCAAATGCCGAGGAGCATGCCTGGCATTTATGGAGGGTCCAAAACATGGTGGCTATCAACATTATTCTCTTTGATCGTTGGTTTTTTCGTCTGCCAACTGGGGACAATCCGAACTTCTCCCTCAGTGATTTACCTTGGGGCATCACGGGGATAATTACGTGGAATGACTGTCAAAGCGTCCTCTCCTTCCTCCACACCAGGAAAGCAGGTTATCTTTGTCATGCATTTCTGTTTACACCTCACTGCGTGCCAGCAAGGGTCCTTGAGGTCTTCTAATCAAGGGCACATATGCCAGAGAGGTGCTCAGGTCCACGCCCTTGCATCTCCCTCTTATTTCCTGTATCATGACTTTGGACTGTCAGCTCTTGCTGGGAGCTGAGACTCCAAGAGTAGCTTAAATATTTGGTCAACAGTTACTTATCCAGAACCTACTATGTGCTAGGCATGTCTACCGATGCTGCGAATATAGCAGTAAAGCGACAGAGACGGGTCCCCCTGCCAGCGGAGCTTATCTTCTCCCTCTGGTAGCAGGGAGGGCCCAAGAGAACACATGCATGAGCAAGACGACTTCCAGTGGGCAGAAGGAAACCAAGCAGGGCCAAGGGAGAGGGCAAGGGGAGGAGGGGCCTCGGCGAGGGTGCGGGCTGAGGCGTAATGACGTTGGAGCAGCAGCCTGATGGACCGTGGTCTGCATCCCTCCCTCGAGCTTTGTGCCTTCCTCTCTGGCACGGATCAGAGTCCCATCTTCCAGGGCAATGTTAGGAATGGACACTCAGCAGGTGTTCGTCCCCTTCCCTTCATGTCGTCGGTCTGTCCTTACTGTAAGAAATCTTGCCTTCATCTCCCCCAGGTGTCCCAGACTGTGGTCCTCTCCCAGGAGGTCTCACACCTGGGCCTCACCCCGCTGTGTGCTCTGTCCTCTGTTTGCGTGCTTGACCGGGGGCGCACCCCATTCACACTGGTCTCTCCCTTCTTCCTTCCTCTTGCTTCCTCCCTTCTCTTTCTCTTCTCTCTCTGAAAGCCCGCCTCTCACCCTCACGTGAGTTGGACCCCAGCCTGGACACGAGCACATCATTCGGGTCCAGACTGGATGTACGTAAGCAATGAACAGTTGACCCCTGTAGAGAGAAGAGGGCGGAATTCATGGTGCAAAACCACGTCCGTGGCTCAGCTAACTGACCGTACGTTTGTTCGCACAATTTGTTTAACCACTTGCTGTAAAAGTGATAACCTCGGGCATCCAGGTGGCCTTTCACCCATGTTCTTGGGTGAGATCTCCTCTCTTTTTAACGCTCTTCATGTTCTGTGCCAAGTTTAACAATCCTGTGGCCACGGAAGGATGACAGGCTTGCCATGTTTTCCATGCTGTGGCCCTCCTGTGAAAGGAATAAGAGAAATTTTTCTGATCCAAAATGCGAGTCCTCTGAATGTTCCAAGGGAACATTCAGAAGCAGCGAGTCTCGTGTGGAGCTCCTAGGATCTCTGCTTGTCAGGATGACTCGGCAGGTCTTTGTCTCCCTGAACGAGACCCTGACGGTACACCCCCTGCCACAGGTCACGCGGCAAGTCCTGCTCCAGTGTACCTGTGCCACGTGGACTGTCTCGGGCCAGGGTCTGTCTAAAGTCATCCTAGGAGGCTGGCCGAGGGAGCAGGTGCAGGTGCGTGAAAGACCAGCATTCGAATCCTGGGTTTGCTCTTGGCCATCCAGAGGGCCTTCTGTGATCTCTCTACTCCTGCATCCCGTCCTGCTCCATTACTCTGAGGGAGGGACAGGAGGGCTGATCACAGTACTGTTTCTCCTTCTTCCAGGAGTAAGGTAGGATCACGCTTGTCCATCACTTTATGGTAGGAGCGGCCATGGGATTGCTTTGGCCAGAAGTTATGTGCATGCGTTACTTCTTGTGGAAGCTGTAATGAGCCAGTATGCAATTTCCTGAGGCCTCTTTCCCTTGCCGTAGAAATCATGCTGAGATTCAACGTATGTTGACATGGAGCCTCCTCCGTCAGCCTGGGTCCCTGAGTGACTACAAGGAACACACCTTTTTGCCCGCCTGTATTTGACATGCAGTGTGAGTGGGAGATGGACCAGCCACTGGGACTTAGGCGTTGTTTGTTACTGTCACACAACGTAATGAATCCTGACTGATACAAAATCCCCTTTAAATATTTTCTTTTTCCTTTATAGCACGTATCACCACTACCAAACCTACTTATATTTATTTTCTTATTTTGTGTCTCCTTTCTCTAGAAGTTCCATGAGAACCATCTTTTTTGTTGCTGTTTTTTGTTTGTTTTTGTGAGCGAGAGCACGAGGTGGGGGAGACGGGCAGAGGGAGAGGAAGGCAAGAGAGGACCTCAAAGCCGACTCTGTGCCGAGCGTGGAGCCTGATGCAGGGCTCAGTCGCACGACCCTGAGACCATGATCTGAACTGAAATCAAGAGTTGGACAGTCAACCAACTGAGCCACCTAGGCAACCCTTTTTTTGTTACTGTTTAATGGAGTAACGCTCATATCTTGAAGACTGTCTAGTACATAGTAGGCGTCAAATTAATATGTATTGAGTTGGTTAATAATTTGGCTAATGTGGCCAGGTCACCTAATTTCTATGAGCCTCACACTCCTCATCTCTGAGATGGGAGTACTCATCACACCTCTGTCACAGGACTGTTTCGCGAATGAAAGTGTCACGAATATAAAGCACATTGCACCACGTCCTGTGCATAGTAAGTGTGCAAGAAATATGTGCTTTTGTTTTATAACAATTGTCAATCCAGTGAATCAAAAACAGGACCTCTGTAGTCAGTTACATTTGGTGGATATATTTTACGCAGTGCCCAGACTTACGAACGGTCCCTCTGCAGGGACATAGCGTTGTTACACTGGGGTCCAAGGACCTCACTCAGAGAGACTCCACAAGACTTTCTCTAAGTGTCTGCTTTTCGTTCGCAAGCAGGAGGACACGGAATTCGGGAAAGTAGCTGTTCCATGTTGGGCTGGAGCACCATCAAGCCCCCTGTGAACTCTAAGTGCTTTGGGTCTTGGGATGGATGTTCAAATCGGAAGGAGGAACCGGGGCCTGTGCCGACTTTACAAAGCCCCGGAAGAGACCGCCTGGGTGTTTACGCTTACCTTCTTTCTCAGCACTGGGTGTGGAATCCTGTCCTGACATGGGGGGTTTTCTTCCAGACCACTGTCTGCCGAGGGAGGGGTGAGTCTCTATGAATACCTGCCAGGCAGGGGCTTGGATAGGTGCTGAAGCGTGGGGCTCTGGGGTGGGAGGGGCTCAAGCTCGACTCTGGGCTCTGTGACTTTGGAGACCTTGCAGACTTGGGGCAAACAGCTTCTTCTCACTGCGTGTTGGTTCCCTTAACTGTCATTGTGTGTCATTCTTTGGAGAAGCAGGTGAGATTCTCTATCTCTTCAGCTAGACTTAATCTCCTTCAGTCTACTCTCTGGGCTGAAGCTGGTGTGTTCTTCCTAAAAGGCACATCTGATGCCATGACTCGTCCCTGAAAGGACACATCTTCAGCAGTGTGGCATTTCCCTTAGGGTCGGGTCTAAACTCTGCATTCCTGCCCGGGTCCTGCCTTGACTGGTCTCTGCCCACCTTTCCATTTGCACCTGCGCCTGCCCGCCAACCAGGCTTTGTCACAGGGCTTCCGGCCATGTCTTACCCTGTCGGGTTCACTCCACGCTCCTGCCTTCCACCCCAACTTCCTTCCTCCCGGGGAGTCCTCCTTGACCTTCAGATCCGACTTTCGTTGTCACTTCCTGCAACCCCAGACAGTGGCATCGAACTAAGGGGATCCAGTCTCTGACGCACAGGCAGCTCCAGGCTGGTGGGGATGGGCTGACATCCTGGGGGGGCTGAGTGGGTCAGCGCCTGGGCTCCGAGGTTGGGCCTCAGCCTCCCTGTCCATCGGACACGCCAACAGCAGTCACACGGTGTGGCCAAGCTGGAACGTGCATGTAAGGGACCTGGCACAGAGGAAATGCTCCTGAGTGCTGGCGATTCTCACCACTTGCCTGTTGTCTTGTGCAAAGGTTCATAAAAGTGTGTGTGGACACACACGCTCCTCTCTCCCCCGTCACGAAGCGACATTGGGGATAGTCTCCTCAAATGACCAAAGCTCATGGTGGCGTCAGGTGGCTGATTTGGGTGGGTGGGTG
>LNAC01000023.1:2421270-2474942 GCA_002007465.1 Ailurus styani | reverse complement strand
ANTGAGTGGGTCAGCGCCTGGGCTCCGAGGTTGGGCCTCAGCCTCCCTGTCCATCGGACACGCCAACAGCAGTCACACGGTGTGGCCAAGCTGGAACGTGCATGTAAGGGACCTGGCACAGAGGAAATGCTCCTGAGTGCTGGCGATTCTCACCACTTGCCTGTTGTCTTGTGCAAAGGTTCATAAAAGTGTGTGTGGACACACACGCTCCTCTCTCCCCCGTCACGAAGCGACATTGGGGATAGTCTCCTCAAATGACCAAAGCTCATGGTGGCGTCAGGTGGCTGATTTGGGTGGGTGGGTGGGTGCCCTTGCTTTTAGATGGTAAAACAGGAGTTGTCTTTTCAGGCTCTCCTTCCGTCTCAGAGTAGTAGCTCCGTCAATAAAGTGATTTGGAGGCTCGGCTTTGGCAGGCTTCCCGAATGCCGCTGAATGCCGCAGCTGGGCCATCGGGAAGCCCAGCTTGCCTGTGACTTGCAGATGGAAAAGGGTTCTAGGTGTGTGTGTGCATGTGTGTATTTTTGTGCATGTGTGTGTTTGTGTGTGTATATGCGTATGCACATGTGATTTATATGGGTCTGTATGTGCATGTGTACCTATGTGTGCACATGCATGTGCGTGCGCACACACGTGTGTGTGTGTGTGTGTGTGTGAAAACAGAAAAAGAGATGGAATTTCTTTTTTTCTTTCTTTCCAGCTTTCTTCATTTCTTCCCCGCGTTCCTGCCTGCGTCCTTTGGTCTCTGTGGCTGTCTCTGTCTTCTGTCCCCTGTTTCTGACCCTCGCTCGCTCAGGGGGCCTGCTCCCCCGGGTCCCTCTCTGTGCCTCCCCTCGGCGTCCCCTTGCCCAACATCCCATCTCTCTCTTGGCACAGAGTACTGGTTACCTAGGAAACCACTGCAGGGTGAGCACACGTGATTGGCCAGACCGGGGCCTGACTCTGGGTTGGCGGGCAGATTTGGGGGGCGATTCTCATCCTCAGTCTCCTTCGGGGGAGGGAACGCTCTCCGGGGCATGAAAGGGACCTGAGCGTGCTGTGGTGAGCAGGGCTTCTCCGCCAGGGAAGGAATTCCTGTCCTAGTGAGGACTCAGAGTTACAGAATGAGGTCACCCTAAGAAATTTCCAGAAAGGCACGCATGCAGGAGGCTTTGGAAGGGGCTCTAATAGTAATAGCTAACACCTACTTGCCAGTCACTCTTTGCTGAGCTCTTTCTCTCCATTAGCTCATTAGCAAACCTATTCAGTAGGTGTTATTTTTCTTCCCATTTTACAGATGAAGAGGGGCAGGCTGAGAGAGAGATCGCTGGGCTAAGCGTACACTGCTGGTAAAGCAGAGCCGGGATGTGAACCCAGGCGTGTCCTTTATTTAGGGTATCTGCATGGCCTCCTTCCCTGGGAACTCTAGGGAAGGGTTGGAAGATGTGGGATCAGGGCTCACAGAGGCAGGGGGATGGAGGAGATGGCTTCTCAAGACCCCTCTTGCCTGCACCTCAGCCCCCCAGTCCTTTGATCCGACTTGGGTGGCTAGCGCACTGCTTCACGGAGGCCTGCGGTACTCAGGAACTGACGTGTCACCAGCTAACCTTTCACCCCTGCTTCCTCATGTCTCAGGAACCACGAGGCACCCCGGAAGTGAATGGTGGTGCTCGGCATACGACAGGGCCAGTGTACCGAATGCCGCAGAGGAAAATCGTCACCACAGCAAATTTTATGTTACGTATATTAAGAAAAAAGAGCGACCAGAGTCCTACATGCATCCAATTGGGGGGTCTCATGAGCCTGTGATTCTGGCCCTGGGCTTGTCTCACGGAAGGCCGAAGAATCAGCCGGCAGGGTGCTTCTGAGCTCTCTCTCTATGCTAGGAGGGCCCCAGGCAAAGCGCTTAAACGTGGATTATTTCACTGATCCTCCCAAACCCCTGTGAGGCAGTTTGCCTCACGAGCTCCATTTCACAGATGAAGTACCTGAGGCTCTGGGAGGCTGAAAATTTTCTGGAGTTTCCACAGCTAGCTAGTGATGCATTCTGGTTGGAACCCGGGCCTTCCTGACAGCATAATGCCTCCAGAATTGCCAAAGGCCTCCTTATCTCCTTCCCGTTCCACGGAACCCAATGAGAGAGCCCCGCTTCCATGTAGTCCCAGGAGATGAGGGGATCCCGTGTCCCCGATTCCAGGTCCGTCCCTTCTCAAGGCCCATCTGTCTCCTCGCAGGCGGCTGGCTGGCCCAGGCCATCACCCCAGTGTCCTCAAAGTGTCAAAGCCAGTTCAGCGATGTAACAGAGTGCTGGCTGGAAATAAGCCAGAGACCCAGTGCAGGTAAGCCGGCCAGATCAAAGCTAAGGAGCCGGTCCCCGAAAGGTGCGGCGGAGGTGGGCAGCAAGGGGGGGGTCACCTCCCCTCATCGGTTCTGGGGCTGGGTAACAAATTGGCCAGAGACGAAGACCTGGGAGCTCTGGGGTCCTGGAGAAGGAAGGGGGGAGGACACACTCCCTTCCAGTCATGGGGCAGAAGTCCTTCCAGAGCCAGAGGCCTTCCAGCCACCCGGGCCCATCACACATCAGCCTCTGGGCCACTTACTAGGCTTGCCGGTGTGCTGAGATGTTTAGCTGTAGCAATGGCTGTATTTACATGTATGGTCCATTCAAGCTTTTCAAGAACTGTAGGTAGGCCAATCAAGATCCTTCTCCCCATTTTACAGAGGAGGGGACAGGCTCAGGGAGGTGAGATGATTCCTCCGAACTCACACAGCTGGCAAGATGCAAAATCGGGTCTGACTATGCCCAACCTCTCTTGCTTTATCCAGTAGGTCGTACTGCTTCCTGAAGATTAATTGGGGTCACTTGGGAGTCAGAGCAGGGACTTATTAGGTGGTTAAGGATGAAAGGTGGGGCAAAAGTCTGCCATCTGTCATAGTCTGTTCAGTGGACACATCTGATACGAGTTAAATACCAGGACATCAGATCACATCGGTGTGGCGTTTTTGCCCATGGCAGTGGGCCTCCAAGTGTGGTCTCTGGCCCAGAAGCATCAGCATCTCCAGAGAACTTGCTAGACATGCAAATTCTGGGGATGGCGCCATCTGTTGACTGGTAGCTCTTCAAAAGACCTGTCCACCTGGAACCTGTGAGCATGACTTTATTTGGAAAAAGGGTCTTTGCAGATGTCACTAAGGATTTTTGAGAACAGATCTACTTGAATTAGGATGGGCCTGAAATCCAATGACAAGGGTCCTGATAAGAGCAGAGAAGAGGAAAGGACACACAGCAAAAGCCACATGAAGCCACAGGCAGAGATCAGAGGGATGCAACTGGAAGCCAAGGAATGTCACAGACTACAGCAACCCCAGAATCTAGGAGAGAAGCACGGAGTGGCTCCTCCGTGAGAGCCTCCAGAAAAAGCCAAGCCCGCAGACACTCTGATTGCAGACTTTTGGCCTCCAGAACTGTGAGCGATCACGTTTCTCTTTTAAACCACTTGTTTGTGGCCGTTTGTTAAGGCACCCAAGGGAAATCAACCAGGTTTCCTGCCCGGTGATCCTGATGCACACCAAAGTCTGTGAAACCTAGCTCAGAGCAGTGTGTCCGCACGTGTGCCAGTGCACAGGCCCCAGTCCTTGCCCACCCAGTCCAAGTCAGCCAGGGATGTGCATGTTTTCACAAGCGTCTAAGGTGATATTTACACACAGTAAAATCTGGGAGAAGGTAGCACTGAAGAGTACTATATTGCGAGGAAATGTCTTTGTCTCTCCTCTCCTTGCCAAACCAGATGAGAGACCTCCTTCCTTAGCTAGCTTCCTCCACTTGCAGGACTTTTCAGCATTCTCATTGTTATGGTTATTTTTGCTAGTTATGTCTGCTTCTCTGCAACTTGGCAAGGGAAGAAGGTGAACGTGGTGTATGTTGGAGACACACGTGCCCCTTTCGGACCCTGTATCTGCCCTGTGCCGTAAGTGCACTCTGGCCCACTGCACAGAGCATCAGGGCCTGGATGGGGGGTGAGCAAAGCCCGTAGATGGCCATGAGGCTTGAATCCCTAATCCATATCGGGCTTGAGGTACAGGGCCACTGAGAAAGCAGAGCAGGAGTGTTGAAATTTCCTGGTCTTCTGCTTGGATGGTGTAATGAAGTCAACATGGCACCTAATTACATACTTGAGAAGTTTCCATTATTCTCTGCATTCTCATCTTTAGCACCTGGTGTCGGCCCCTCTGGGGGACAGAGGGCCTGGATGGCAAGAGACACTTGCCTGGCCTTTCAGGCGCTAAAGCCAGTAGATCCTGAGCACATCCTCAGGGCGTGAACCTTTAGGAAGGTCTTTTGAATCGAAGGTGCTCTGCTGTGCCTGCTGCTTGTAAGAGACAGCAAGATGGGCAGAAGGCCTCTAACCATGAAAATCTCCTGGCTGGTCTGGGGGAGGGGGCGTCAGCTGAAGCGGTGGGCTCCCCAAGGGATCCTGCTGGTTCTGAAAATTCAGCCGTGGATGAGCAGGAACAGCCCATGTAGTAAAAAATATCTATTGGTGGTCTCATCTACATAAGGCACTTCGAATACATTATCTTTGGACCCTCATGAAAGCTCTACGCTGAAGGTATTGTTGATTCCCACACTATGGAAGACAAAATAAGGTCCAAGGAAAAAGTAGCCTACCAAAGGTCACACAGTCCATAAGATACAACCAGGATTTGCTTAACATAGCATTTCTCGACCTCAATGCTATGGACATTTTGGGCCTGATCATTTGGTGTTTCGGGGAGGGTGCTGCCCTGTGAACTGTAGGATGTTTAGCAACATCCTTGGCTTCTACCCGTTAGAGACCAGTAGTGCCCTGTCCCCCAGTTTGGTTTTGACACCCAAAAATGTCTCCAGACATTGCCAGCTGTCCTCTGGGAGTGAAATCATCCTTTGCTGAGACCTGCTGGTCTAGTTTCAGATCTTGTGTTCTTTCTCAGATGCTACTTTGCCTCGGCAAATATTCCAAGTTGCACACACACACACACACACACGTGTGCACACACACCTCTGCTGTTTCAGGGTGTGGAACAATGGAGAGGTTTGTCCACTTGTTTCAAGGTCAAATAGCTTATAAATAACTGACTCGAGGCTAAAGTCCAGTTTGCAGGCCCTCATCCAGTCCATTCTCCACCTCTCTCTTCTCTTCCCACTACCTCCCTGCAGCTCCAAGGCCCATCTGTTGCTCCAGTAGAAGGCTGGATGGGCTTCTTGAAGATTCATCCTGTGGTGTCAGCAGTAGCATCTTGGAATAATTGGTTTCCTTTCTTTCCCTCTGTTCTTTCCCAAGAATTATCACCTCCACAGAGTCATAGCGGTCTCCAGTGTGTTCGATTCTAAACTCCCAATCTTACACCTATCATGGTGCCCACACTTAGCAGGCCCTCCGTAAATACTTGCTGAATTAATGACAACATCACTGTTGGGGTTTTTTCCATGAATGAAAATCACAGGAGCATTCATCAGCTCTTGGTGTCAGCGACAGTTTGCCTCGGCTACTACTGGTTTTGAGGCAAGAAGTAGAAACCCACTCAAGCTAGATAGAGCAAAAAGGGGTCCTTTATTGGAAAGCCCCAGGGATATCTCACAGACTCCAGGGGCGGTAGGACAGCCCAGCTTCACCAGGCACTGGGGCCAGGAACTAAGACGAGTGGTCTGCCTTCTCTCTGCACGAACAGCCGCAGACCTTGGACTTAGACTTTCTCCTCTTTCTGTTTCCTCTCATTTTCTCTTTCTCATTCCCTCTTCCTGTGCAGACCAGCCTTCTCTACCTTATCCATATGGCAAAAGATGACCCTCTCAAAATCGATCTGTGGATCCCCACATTTACTTGACCCCTTAGGTCAAACACAAACCCGGACCAAGGAAGGTCTCCTACTGTCAGTTTCAAATTTTCAGCAGGGAGAATCTGATTGGTCCAGTTTGGATTGCTCCGGTCCAATCAGGAATGGCCAGGAATTAGGTGGGGCTTGCTTAGTGTGAAAACGACCCCAGATGCCCGCTTCCATGTGGGGCAGTTTTGAGATAGGTCGGGGGTGGGAAACACTCCCAAAGCCTCTACTACACTTTCTCTGCCCAAATGAGAAATGGTAGCTCCCCTTAGCTTGGCGAAAGGCAGGTACTGAATACAAACCTTTTGAAGGTGGGAGTGGGTGAGAGAAGTGGGTGAGGCTTGCCAACCTCTCAGAGACACCAAATAAGAAGACTTGGAAGGAGACCCTGAAGGGAAGGCAGATTATCACACCTCTCCTGTCCCTGCTGCTGCCGCTCTAATTAAAGCCAGTCTTAGTTAATTTGGATTAATTGGGAGGTGGAAGTCCAGTTTACATTAAAGAAAAGCCAGGTACATATATATCCTTCTGTTTTGATTACTTGTAAGGACACCCGAGAAGTTCCACCACAATCATACAAATGTGGCAAAAATAAGTAAAAAGAAGCCAAGGAAGATGAATAGAAACCTAAGCAATAAAAGTCCCAGGGACTTGCTTTATTCAATAAAACCACCATGGTTGTAATGAACACATAAGTGGTTGAGATGAAGATAGGTACTTGTTTGATTCTCTTAGGTAATAACAGTGATAAGAAAGTAAGATAGGAAACGTGTGTAGAGCATTTACTGTGTGTCAGGCACCATTCAAAGTGTTTGGTGGATGATCTATCAACTCATTTCGTCCTGTGGCAACTCAGTGATGGGGATTCTAAAGGACGTGAAGCCTAGTACTAGACGCTGGAGCTGGGGACTGCTCAAACTCTTCAGAAAGACTTTTAAAATTAGTTAGGGGGATAAAAGGAAGGGCAAGTGTGACCTTCTCTACAGAGGACATGACAGAGTGGTTCAGAGCTGGGAGAGTGCAGGATCCAGACAGCCTGTATGACTTTGTGCCAGTTACTTGACCTCTCTGAGCCTCAGCTTCATCCTCTATAAAATGGATTAGGAGTCGTTGTGACCTAGAACGTCTGTAAAGGCCTAGCACAGCACCTGGCACGTGGTAGATGCTGACTAAATGCCATGATGTAGTCGGTGAGGATACAGGGTCTGGATCCCAGCTGTGTGTCTTGCAAAGTTTTGCACCCTGGGAATTACTTCTTGCTAAGCTTCCATTTTCTCATCTGGAAAACATGGTTGCTGATAGATCCTGCCTCGTGGGGTCTGGTGAGGAAGAATTCCGGGAATTCAGGTACTGAGTACGGTGTCTCATGTATTATAAGCTTTGTTGCATGTTGTTGTTACGAGGATGATGAGCGTTCTAGGGTGATGAACTAAAGTAGCGCGGAGAGAAAGGTGGGTCTTGAAGAATGACAATGTGAAAACCATTCTCCGGTTAAATGATTTGCGCTGTGCAATTAGCAAATGACACTCGTTTTTTTGTTTTTCGTTTGTTTTTTGTTTTTTTTTTTGCAAAAGTGCTTTGACAGTGTGTTTGTGCCAATCACGACACCCCATAAACAGTACCTTGGCCCACCAGAATCCATTTTCTCCTGACAGCGCTGGCTCAGTTGGATGACATTCCCCTTGATTGGCCTAATTTTAACGAGACATTCGATCAACATTGCAAAAGTAATTTCTGATTACTGTGGTTCCCTGACAAAGGTCCTGTTTTCATGACACGATCTGGTTTAGACCTGGAGAATTTGTGCCATTGATTTCCGGGCCCAAACTCTTCGGTACTGTCAGCACAAGTGTGAAATGGTTATTTTATTATTATTTTTTAAATATATCAGTAAAGTTTTAAAAACCTTGGTAAACACCTTCTTTGAGTGTTGACACTACCCATTAATGTTTGTCGACGCAAGCAGTGGAACCCAGCCTTGGCTGGCAGAAGTGAAATGAGAATACATTGGATGGGGAAGGGAAGTGAAGGCCAGGGAACCAGGAGTCAGGGCAACTCTGGGTATATAGAAAGCAGGTCAGCTGGACAGCCTTGTCCAGACACCACCACGTGGTCAGCTCCACCTTTATCTCAACCTCGTTTCCTTCTAGTCGAGGGATGAGGTCCCAGGAAGAGCCCTATTGGTCAGCTTGGATTTTCTGTCTGCCCTTTGGCAGGGTAGAGGTAGGTAAGGCATGATGATTTAGAGTCTTGCCAAGACCTTAGGAAATTAGGAGATTTCCTAAGAGAGCACCTGGGACAGGAGCGGGGGGCAGGGCGTATTTACATGGGTGGAGTCTCCTTTTCTCTTGTCACTTACCAGCATCCCGGTTAGTGCTTTGTAGTGACTGATTCATGTCCAGCTTTAGCCATGTACTGACTACCACTGGAGACATAAAACGGATAGTCAGTGAAAGAAGGGAGCCACTACATGATGGAGGACTGGGCTTTTCTTTTGCTTTTTTTAATTTATTTCAATTAGCCAACTTATAGTACATCATTAGTTTCAGATGTAGTGTTCAATAATTCATCAGCTGCGTATAACATCCAGTGCTCATCACATCACATGCCCTCCTTAATGCCCATCACCCCATCACCCCATCCCTTCACCCACCTCCCCTCCAGCAACCCTCCGTTTGTTTCCTAGAGTTAAGTGTCTCTCATGGCTTTTCTCTCTCTCTGATGACTTCCTATTCAGTTTTCCCTCCCTTCCTCTACAGTCCTCTGCCCTGTTTCTTATATTGCACATATGAGTGGGCGAGGACTGGGGTTTTCTAAACCATTCCTAGTCTCATCTGATTTAGTTCAGGGAGCTCTTGCTGTATCTAAGAATGGAGAGAGAATGTGAGCCCCAGAGGCGGAGCCAGCTAGCAATCTGGGCTTTGCAAGTCATTTTACATGGAGAAGGAGTGCCTCGTCTAGATTTAGAACCAAAGCTGTGGGAAGGGATCATTTAGCACCGGGGAGAAGGGGAGATGGGTAAGGCAACTTTAGAGCACTCTTTATCATGAACGTAGCAGGGTCAGACGGGGCTGACAAGCCAGTCCTCACGGCCACTGTGAATAGGCTAAGGAGAGCTAGACCGAAATTGCAATATGAATTATTTAGGTGGGACATGAAGAAGAACTTTCTGGCTGTAAGGAAAGTTAGACAGTGTAGCAGGCCTTTAAGGATTGGTTTTTTTTTTTTTTTATTTTTTTTGTTTTTATTCTTTGCCCCAGGGGTACAGGTCTGTGAATCATCTGGCTTACATCTTTCACAGCATTTACCAAAGCACAAACCCTCCCCAATGTCCATAACCCATCCACCCTATCCCTACCCTCCCACCCCCCAGTAACCCTCAGTTTGTTTTGTGAGATTAGGAGTCTCTTATGGTTTGTCTCCTTCCCCATCCCATCTTGTTTCCTTATTTTTCCCTCCCTACCACCCACAACCCCCCACCCTGACTCTCAAGTTCCTCATATCAGAGAGATCATATGATAATTGTCTTTCTCTGATTGACTTATTTCACTCAGCATAATACCCTCCGGTTCCATCCACGTCGTTGCAAACGGCAATATTTCATTTCTTTTGATAGCTGCATAGTATTCCATTGTATATATATACCACATCTTCTTTATCCATTCATCTGTTGATGACATCTAGGTTCTTTCCATAGTTTGGCTATTGTGGACATTGCTGCTATAAACATTCGGGTGCATGTGCACCTAAGGATTGGTTTTGATCCAAGGTGTTCAGTTAGTGCCCCTTCTACCTCCCTGCTCCCAATTCCTACATCTGTGATGTAGGGGTGGGTATGAAGATCAATCCTTGGAATCGAGGAAAAGATCACTCTGCTAAAACCACGTGGCTGAGATTGGAGTAGAGGTAAATTTCCCAAATGAGAAGCAGGGTAGGATCAAAAGGAGAGAAGGTAATGGACACTTGAGGAATAAGGAAAACTATTCTCTGCAGTGGTGTTTTGCACATGGGTGGGTGGGTGGGCGAGGGGCTGAGGGCGGTTTCTGAAAAGCCAGTCCTTAAATAAAATGGGAATGAGGAAAAGATGGAAAGGTTTTCTTGTCCAGAGGTTCTCAAGGTATACATTTTAGAGAAGACTTTCCCTTCCCAAGAGAGTCCATCCCTTTTACTGCCTCTTGACACAGAAATTGGTTTGGGCCAATGTTTCCACTGGATTGCTCCACCAGCTTTGCCCAGAGCTTTACCTCCCTAACAACCCTGCCAAGTGTGTGTGTACCTGGTTCAGAGCTGATGGGCTGGGTAGACACAGTATGGGCCACCTATTGGCTGGCAAAGGAGTAACCTGAGAAGTAGACGTTATTTCTCCTTCTCTGTCTCTTGACCTCCACTGGGCCACATGCTGGCTACTCCATGGGTCTGATGAGGTAACAAGAAGGCACATGCTAACACTCAACCTTGGACAAGTTGCTCAGTCTCTGTTGCCCTCATGCCTCTATGTGATGGTTTTACGATGGGTCTGAGAATTACTGAAAGCATTGTATCAGATGATGTATGCAAAACACGAGTGCCTCCATTTGCGTCTTAGGTGGAGTTCTCTAGAGGCAGTGGCTGAGATGGGGGGTCTTGCCCAAGTGATTTATCGAGGGATGTTTTCCTGAGAAGGGTGGCGAGAAAAGCATATAGTTCAGGGGCAGGAGCTCAGCAAGAAGGCGGGGGTCTCAGCTGGTCTTCAGCCTGACTCCATGGAAAGCTCTGGGCATCGTCTGCATCTCAGAGCTGGTTCCTCTTTAAGGCAAAGTGTCTGGTCTTCTGTGTCCCTGTGTTATTCTGTCATGGACTATGGGTGGCCCCAAGGGTCTGGGTATGTAACCTCACTGGTGAGGCAACTCCCAGTCAGTCGGAGCCAGTTTTCCAGAGGAGAGGGTGGCAGAGAGACATTGGCAGTCATGGTTCACAGCATCTGGGAATGGGGCCCTTCCTAGTGAAGGGAATATGGGCGGGGCACCCACCACAGCATGCTGGTTACAGTCTGGTGGCAAATGGGGAGGGACATAGGGCTTGCGGTTAACTCTAGTTTATAGACATGGGAAGCGACGTAGGGAGATCAGCTCCTTACTCAAGCTCACGTTGGCAGTAAGCATTTAGAGGAGGAGCCAGACCACAAAGTTCTTCCGGCCTTTTGCAATGGAAAAAGCAGAACAATTTCTCATGGATTATGTGGACCAGCCCCTTTGGTTTAAAAACAAGGAAACCGAGGCCCGGAAAAGACCAGGTGACCCAAATTCTTAGAGTAGGGCAGGCCCAAGACCCAACCTGCACAAACATATCCATCAAACCAACCCAGCAAGACTCATTCTGCTGCTGCTTTTTGAAAACAGGCAACGAAGGAAGCTGTTGTTGCTTCGTGGAAATAAGTTCCCATGAACTCAATGACCCCCCACTGCTCAGAAGGAAATTTTGATCATGTGGTGAATAAGCCTCCCAGACAACAGTGTTCTTGCTTCAGAAGAGGCTTGTGGGAAAATGCAGTGAGTTCAGGTGCGTGTTAGGGAGGGTGACAGGGAGGGCTGGCACCAGGGTGCTCACATTTATGTAGCAAATTTTTATTGTGCTAGACAGCAGGAAGGCAGCAGAGCACAATTCCAGATGGGTTCCTTTTTCTGGAGGTTACAGTCCAGTGGGAGAGACAAAAATTAAACTACTCTTTATGCGATTAAAATAACAATTGTGGTAAGTGCTATGAAGATGTTCAGGGTATTGTGTGAGCACATAACCAAATGACCTGACCCAGTTTGGGGCCTGGAAGCTTTCTCTGTGGGAGTGATGTTCTAATTGAGATCCAAAGAATGGAGAGAAATTAACTAGGGACGGGGGTTGAGGGAGGGGATAGAAGGACATTCCAGGCAAAGGGAACAGCTTATGCATGACCTCAAAGGTGGGAGGGTCTGTCTGGGACCTGTCTGTTTGGGGAAGGCCGGGGTGGCTGGAGGTAGAGTGGGAATGAGTCTGATGAGAGATGAGGATAGGGATTGCTTTTTAGTTGAGGGAAAGACATTAAATAAAGGTGAGTAGGAGTGGGTATGAAGAATGAGGGTGTGTTCATGTGTGTGCACGTGCGTGTGTGTGGGATAACAGGATGAGATTTGTGTTTTAGAAACACCATTCTGTTAGTTATGGTATCGGGGAAATACACTTAGCAATATGGCAGACTCAACTGGCGTAGCTCTCCCTCTTCTTCAGCATATAAAGGATTGTTGGATATATATTACTATATATTAACTTATATATACATGTTCTCTTTTTGGTACATTCATCTCTTCAGTCTCTTCTGCACCCTTATCTTCCGCTGGCCACTCCTAAATTAAACTCAGAATTAGAACTGTCTTGCTGACGTGTCTCTTCAGAGGATAGTTGGGTGTGTATTCTGGTAGCTCTACTTTTCCTGTTGCCTTTTGATCATTTGTTTTTTTGGTCACGAGCACTTACAGAACAGATAGCATTTCTTTAGTTTAACTGAACTATAGTTAATGTACAGCGTTATATTGGTTTCAGGTGTACATGGAATGATTTTTTTTAAAGATTTTATTTATTCATTTGAGAGACAGTGTGTGTGAATGTCTGCATGAGAGAGATAGAGAGAGAATGCATGAACAGAAAGGGCAGAAGGAGAGGGAGCAGGGAACCCCATTGAGCAGGGAGTCAGACCCAGGGCTCTATCCTAGGACTCCAAGATCATGACCTGAGCTGAAGCAGATGCTTAACGGACTGAGCCACCCAGGTGCCCAGGGATGATTCTACTCCACGTGTTATACAACAATTCTATGTTATAGAGTACTCATCACTGTACGTGCCCCCTTAATCCCTTTTATTTCACCCATGCTCCCTACCTCCCCTCTGGCAGTATATTACTAATCAATTTGTATGTTGACTGCCACCCCCACATAAGGCTAGAACCTTCCTCCTAAAGGGCTAGATAGACTGTCCTCATGTCCAGGGAAGGTAGTTGCCTGCTCAGGGTTCAAGGTTGGGAAAAGTTCTCTGGTGAGGAAGTGGAAGGCTGATTCTGGGTCATGTGTGGATGTCCCCACCTGGGGTAGAAATTCCAACATGGGGAATTAAAGTATAAACTATTCTAGAGCCAAGGAAACACGGGAGAGCAAAATCCCTTTGTAGGATAACTTCAGCCTCCCTTGGCTCACAGGACTTTTGCAGAATAAAGAACCTCTGTTGAAGATGAGCTCACAATTAAAGAATTAAAGACTGGGTAATTAGGTATCTTATATAAAGGATAGTTAACAGGCATAATAAGTAGAAGTAGCATCTCAAGAACTTGAGACCATAGAACCATCTGGAAAAGACTATAAAATAAGTGTGTGGAAAATGAGCAGAGATAAAAGAAGGGAGAAAGACACTCATGGAGGCACAAGGTATTATAAAAAAGATAGGAAGATTTTTAAAAATTTTTATTATTTTTAAATTAATTAATTAATTATTTTGAGAGAGAGAAAGAGAGAGAGTGAGCACGAGCTAGGGGGGGAGGGGCAGAGGGAGCAGGAGAGAGAGAGAGTCTTAAGCAGGCCCCACGCTGGCTCACCACCCTGAGATCATGACCTGAGCTGAAGCTGAGAGTTGGATGCTTAACACTTTGTATTTCAGAATTGAGGAAAGGAATATGCCTAGGCATGGAGCAAGGTGCTGTCCTCTGAGCAGAAGGCAGTGACCAATGGATGGAAGTTGAAGAGAGGCGGATTTTCACGCATTCTTATCTTTCTGAGAACCAGAGCTGGAGAGATGATGATTTCTTATTATGAATACTGTGGATTCGGGAGTATGAATCCAGCTCTTGCCGACACCAAAGCCCATTTGTAGAAATACTTCGCTGGGGTGTGAAGGGATGTAACTTTGAGGTTTCCTGCATCTGGCAGGCAGAAGCAGAGTTGGAGGGGGTGGGGAACATGGAGGGCTGGAGCCCTCTTTTTCTGGGTCTTGGCCCGGACTTGATTTCAGCCTCAGGTGACAAGGTGGCTTAGACAGGAGGAACTTCTGATGTCGATCGTGCTTCTATCCGTAACAAAGTGGTTAAGAAAAGCCCAGCTTTGTCACCAGCTGTGTGATCTTGGTCTAGTTGCGTTCTGTCTCTGGGCCTCTGTTTGTTCATCTGTAAAGGGGGAACGCTAATCTTGTAGGGCTTTAACAAGAGCAACGGAATAATGCATAAAATGACAGGTTGGTTATAAAATTTGTAAGTGTTGCAGAAAGGTGGTCCCGCATGACTATTTCTGGATACAACTCAGAACTTGGGATGGGAAGGGTCCACCTATGAGGGGATCCGTGAGCGTTACCCATCATGAATCCCAGCTGAGGATTGAAGAGAGTAACTTAACTATTAAGGTTCAAGGTATGGCCTGTACATACGTTGGTGGCGAGGAACAGATAGATCACAAATCTGAGAAGGCCCAGAGAAAGCCAGCCCTCTGAGAACCTCATGTTTCCCTTTGGGGAGCTCCTGCTCCAATTCAGTCCTGAATTCTTTTCCCCCAGGTGCTCACGTGTGTTTGGGGAATTTCCTTGGAAGTTTGGTATCTTCCTTCCTCGGCCCACCCCTTCCCCCTGCAGCCTTCGGAACCCTCTGCATCTCCACAGTGACTCTCCAGACTCACCGCACAGTGCTGCCAACGACATATATAGTTGGGAGGGCAAACTAGATGAAATTCGTCTAGTTCATAGTTCAGATGAAATTGTCCCTGACTCAGATGTTTGCTCCTCTGGCAGAAGAGGGAAGCACAGAGGATTTAATGGGTGTGGCTGGCCCTCCTCCCTCTGTCTGCCTCCTTTCTCCTCTGCCCCCCCCCAGATCTGCTCAGCTCCAGGCCACGCCCCGAAAGGGATTGCCCCGGTAGCAGGCTCCTTCACAAACCTCCCTTCTCCGGGAGGCTGCCCAGGTCCTGCCCCTTGGTACTTTTCCATTCTCTCTTTGTCCTTTGCCAGGGCGTCGGCAGAAGGGATTCTGGGAAAGAAAAAATTGTCATTGTCATAAGAAAGGAGAAAAGGTAAAATCTGACAAATTCCCCAAGCATGCTTCCCTGATTTGGGGTGACGGTCGGAGATGCATTTTTCACCGCCTCCCCCCCCCCACCCCGGAAGTGCATGAAACAGTTGACAAAACACACAACTAAACTCTAAACTTCCCATCTGTGGAAGATGACTTTAAAATAGGCCATTAGACAAAAGTAAGCTAGGAGCCAGTTTTGTGCTAAATATACCCATTCTTTTAAAATCTGCTATTTTTGAGTTAAATGTTGCAGAAATTACCGAATTTGCATTTAATTATTTTAATAGATCTTGTTTACAGATGACTAGGCAAAAAATGAAAAAAAAAATATATCGCCCAAACTAATTCACTTTGACTGCTCTGGTTGTAACTGTGCCTAAAATAGAAAAACAGACTCACAATATTTCTCAAAGTCGGACGGAAAGACAACTTTAATTCCATTTTGTCTCTGTGTCAACACCACACAGGCTGCTTCCCCTATTAAGTGAAGTTCATACTTTTGAAATTGGGGTTGAAGTATATTTTCTCTGCTGAAGGACTTTTCTGGACCTGTCTCTTAATAGGCTTGCAGACTGTGTTTGGGGAGTCATGAGGAGTAACTTTTTATATAATCACTTAGAGCCTGTCTTTGTGGCCAAGCTCAGCCTGGATTGAATTCAGCTTTACTGTGTGTCCTTGGGAGAGTCACTTAACCTCTCTGAGTCCTGGTTTCTTCTAAAATAGAGATAGTAATTTAACTATGTGAAAGTGTCAGGAAATTTAATGGTAATATACATGTAAAGCAGCCAGTATCTGTCTGGTACATAATAGGCACTCAGTAAATGCATTTTCATTCTTTTCCTCCTTTCCTTTTCTCCCTAGATGTGATCCTTTTTCTTCCTTCCCTTAGAAAGAGCCAACTTGCTGGGTTCAGTGATTTGTCAAATACTTCCCGGGCCCCAAGGATAACTATGAGAGAGAAGAGCAGAATCCTCTGAGCAATCATTGTGACCACACTTGCAGGCACCTTGTATTTGGAACATGTTAGGAGACTGGCAGACATCTACCTGAAAGGTTTTTTGTTCCTACCTTTGCTCTGGGGACAAGCAGGCCCGTAAGCCCACAACATACAATTTGTCTCCGTGTTTTCAAGCTGAGCTAAGGATGCCAGGCAGTCTTCAGCTTTGCTGTGTTGGTTGACTCCCTACCTTCTGTAGAAGGTTAATTTAATGGGAAAGGGGCAACAGGTGGAAGAGGCTAATGTGTAGTTTCTCAGATGTGAGTGTGGCTACCTCATTGGGCCAGGGATGGGAAACCAAAAAAGGAAAGTCCCGGGGGACTTCCAGCTTCCTCCTCAGGACTGTTCTAGCTCACACGGACTTTTGGCACAGTATTTGCCATGTGTTAAGGAAAAAGATTGTGTTCCAGACAGTCTTTATTTTGCAGAGCCCTAGCCTTGGGTTTCCAAGTATGATAGAGTAGAACATTCTTTCAGCAAACACTGAACAATTAGCTCCACACACATAGGAGCTGGTGATGGTCTTTTCTTGCCACGGGATTCCCAGCATGCCACATTCTATCTGGCACATAGTGAATTCTCAATAAATTGTGAGTGAGTTTATACCGCAAGACAATAAACACCGTTGCAATGGCTCTTAGACATGAGCTGGCATCCGAATCCCATGGAAGGCTCGTGAAAACACAGACTGCTGAACACGGCTATGGTTCCCCATTCATTGGGTCCTGGTGGGGCCAAAGAATTGATATTTTGAGAGACACTGCTCAGGTGGTCAAGAGTGAGAGTCAGGGACACTTTAACTTGAGTCATTGCAAGAGGTATTAGCTGGGTAAATCTGAGCAAGTCACTTAAGTGCTCTGAGCCTCAGGTTCCATATTTATATCATGGGGATAATATCAGCAGTGTCATAGGGTAGTTGAGAGCATTAAATGAGAAGATGCACTGAAAGTGCTTAGCGTAGGCCCAGCTCATAGTAGATGTTCAGTAAATGGAAGGGAGTTCATGTATATGCTGAACGTCTCCAATGTACAAGGTTATGAGGTATGCAGTGAGGAACACAGAGACAAATAAGATATGGTCCTGGCTTTCAAGGTGTTGAAGATCAGTGGGAAAGCCCTATGGTGAAAGCAGTAATCATCTACCATGACCATATACGACAGATGCAGGCTTCTATAGGAGCACAGAGAGAGCCACCCAACCTAGCTGGGGTTGGGGGGGCTCAGAAGAGGATCCCTGGACAAGGCCGATGCCCAAGCTGAATCCTAAGATATGTAGAGAAGATGGGAAAGGTTGTTCCAGGCAGAGAAAATGTGTGGCTAGACTTGGAATCTCCCACTTGGTATCCTTGTAGATAACTGAAGGCCATTCATGGTGCTTACCATGAATTTTTTGGGATCAATGCAAGTCTTATCTTGGAAGTTTAATTCACTGAGCCCTTATCAGGTGTAGATCCTCAGCTCACTTGCTCACTGCTGCCTTCTTGGACCCTTTGACCTTTCTTGAAGACCCCAAGCGTGTTTTCACATCAGGCTTTTGTACCTGCTGTTTCTTCTACCTAGAACTCTCTTCCCCCAGACGTTCTCGTGGAAGACTCCCTCCCTCCATGTGTCCTGCACAGAGAGGCCATTCCTGACACCTGTTTTAAAGTAGCTCCTCTGTTCTCTTCCCTATAGTCTTACGCTACTTTATTTTTCTTCAAGGCACACATCACTCCTTGAACTTATGTATTTGTTTACCCATTTACTATCTCTCTTCCTCACATAGATGGCCAGCTCCGTGAAGACAGAGACTATGTCTTGTACCATTAAGTGCTTAGGCCATAGGAAGCACTTGACACGTATTTGTTGAATGAATGTATGAGTAATTGAGACAATGGATAAGTGAGTGAATCCCTGTGTGGAGCCCTCCAGTAGTCCTTGGAGACTACCTACTTCTGTTCTTTTGTGTTACAGTGGAAAAAACTGAAGCCCAGAGAGGGGAAGGGAGTTACCCAAAGCCACACAGTGAGTTGGTTTTAGGAGTGTCTTGGAATCCAGGACCTTGAGTCCTGAAACAGAGCTCTTGCCCCTTCTAGCCCAAATGGACAGCAGGCACTTAATGGGATGAGCCATGAGATGGTAGAGAGTCTTGCCTTGTAGAGGCTTTGTCTGGTCATCCAGTCTTCCGTTGCTCTGACTTTGGTCTTTCCTATACAGAATACCACTTCATAGCACTGGGTGACTGGGGGGTGGGATAGAAGGGAGTTTTTGAAGTGGGTACAGTAGCAGCACCTTACTTTACCCGGTTGCCCTTGGCCAGTGGTGGGAACCTTGTGATTCTCATGGTGAGAGCTTCTTTGTTTTGGTAGTGATAGCAGTACTAGTGCTGGCCGGAGTACTTAACAGTACTAATGATAATTACAGCCATTAACTGAGTGCTTACTATGTGTGAGCCACCATGTTCAGTGCTCTAGATGCAGATTCTTCTCAACAACCCATGGATTAGATACTGTCGTTACCTCATTTCACAGATGAAATAGGCCCAGAGAGAGGAAGTACCCTGTGCAATGTTTTGAACAAGGGTTGGTTCATGTGCTCCTGATGTTACTGATGGAGAGTCATGGAAACTGAGGCTCAAATCCTGACTGTGACCCTTAGGAGCTGTGTGATCTTGGGCAAATGGCAACCTCTCTGAACTTCGGTTTCTTCACCTGTAGAAATGGAGTGTAACGACACTCCCTGTCAGATCGTTGGAAGATTTAGACGTAACGTATATAAAGTGCCAAAGAAATCCCTGGTGCGTGATTGGCATCCATAAATGCCGGCTCTTATAATTAATGACTACTGTTCTTTTCCTTAACTAATTCAGAATTAGCTCTTCTCCGTTGCCGTGGACCCATGAGAGCTCCAGCAAGGCAAGGAGTCTCTGTTTCCCCCTCGCTTGCTGGCCACGTGCTCTCCCTCTTGCCTTCTGAATTTCCGAGTCTTGTTCTCTGCAAATAACGGGGGTGAGGGGTGGGGGAGGTTCTGTCGATGGAGCAGAGGATCCGCTTGCAGTCTCTAGCAAGATAGGAAGGAAGCTCGGAGAAAGTGACCGGTGGAATTAAACCAAACAGCTGGATTTTGGTTTCTGGAGGATGCACAGGGCTGACCGTCCAGTTTCTCTCCCAGGACCAGCTGTGGCTTCTGGTTCACTCGGGTGCAGTGGCAGTTGTAGGAGCAGAGCGCAGCGCAGACCGGATGGAATTGCAGACTGAGGCTGGGTGGTTCTGGAGTCAGACAGATCCCCGGCTCCGATAGGCCTGGCTCTGCCCCTCCAGACTCTGTGACCTTGGACAGCTCCCTTTGCCTCCGAAGGCTGGTTTCTTCATCTGCGAGGTTGGTGCGGTCCTGAAGGGTAAAGGAAGGAACAGACCGTTCAAAGAAAGTGTTGTATTTATGTAAGGGAGTGACATTAAGGCTGTGAATCCTTTCGGCAATCTTAATATTGAGTTCTTAATGTCTGCAAGGCACCGTCCTAGATCTGGGTTTGGCAAAGCGGCCGCGGGTCAAATGCTTCCTGTTTTTGTAAATAAAGCATTATTGGAACACATCCACATTTATTCATTTACGTTACCATTTGTGGCTGATCGGGTGCCATGGTCGCAGAGGTGAGTAGTTGTGACAGAGACTCTGTGGCCCATAGAGCTGAAAATATTTACCTTCTGACCCTTTGCAGAAAAGTTGTAGGTGATGAGACAGAGAGAAAAGAAAACACACGCGCACCTCTTCACTCGTGTGATGGGGCATCCTAGGAGGGAGAGACAGATAACAAACCAAATAACTAAATTGTCTAATATATTAGAAAATGGAGAAAAATAAAACAGGGCTGAGAGACAGGGCCTGCTGGGGCGGGGATGCAGCTGTGGTTTTGAATGGGTTGGCCGGGGCAACTTTACTGGGAAGGTGACATTTCAGCCCTGACTTGAAGGAGGGACGGGAAGGAGCAGTGAGGTAGCTAGTTCGTGCTTTACAAGTCTCACTCTGGCTGCAGGGTTGGAGGCTGAGGCGAAATCTAAGAGATCGGAAGGCCTGGGGTCTCCACATGGACCTCCAAGCCCTCCATCCATGACCTTTTCACGGGAGAAAGCACCAGAAGACAGCGTCGAGAACCCAGACATGGACTGGGACCAGGCTGGGTGTGATCCAGCAGGAAGCAGGGACAGTAGCAACGTGAGCTCACGGCCCTTTAAGGGATGGCTGCTAATCAGCTCCTGCCATTTGTCACTATGTGGCATTGTGAGCTCAGTGTCCCCAGAGCTGATTCCCCAAGAGAACTCAGAAATGCAGATTTTAATACCGAGTCTTCCAGGCTTTATATGTTCGCTAGTAATTCAGCTTGTCTTTTTAAATACCATGCACAACAAAACATAGCTGCAGCACTTTCCCAGCACAAATACAAATATTCCTAGTTTTACAAATCTCCATAAGGGTATGGGCCGTTGCCTTTTAAATTTGTTCAGATTTTTCCGAGTGGGCCCATTGGGACCCGGCATTAGCAAACTGTTGTTTCTAATAACATGCTCTGGTGAATTGTGAATTGTGATATGAACCAGAATACATATAGTACTCGGTGTCGGGGGGGCATGCGGAGGCGCTGGAAACCATGCCACATGGGTCAGCATAATATGGTGCCCCGGGCTTGGGTCTGCGTGGCCCTTTCTGGCTTCGAAAACCTTGAGGGTGTAGCTAGCACCACAGTGATGGATGCCTGCCTGGCTCATGCGTACTCCGGGCCTGACCCTGTGCTCAGGACTGACCAAGAAACAAAGGTGGCAGCTGTACACTTGGCCTCCTGTGTTTTCACTCTAGCAGAAAGGGTAGCACAGAAGTCCCTTAAAAAAAAAAAAAAAAAAGAGTAAGGTTGGCTAGTACCAGATTGCAAACTCAGGTCCTCAGGTAGACCTAGCCAATAATCATGTTTTGTTTGGGTTACACCTGTGTGTGTGTGTGTGTGTGTGTGTGTGTGCGCATCTGTTTGTTTATTTTTTTTAAAAGACTTATTTATTTGACAGAGAGAGAGAGAGAGAGATCACAAGTAGGCAGAGAGGCAGGTAGAGAGAGAGGAGGAAGCAGGCTTCCCGCTGAGCAGGGAGCCCGATCCGGGACTCGATCCCAGGACCCTGAGATCATGACCTGAGCTGAAGGCAGAGGCTTAACCCACTGAGCCACCCAGGAGCCCCCTGGACATCTGTTTAAAGCAAGGTGCTGGCATTTGAACCTCAGAAGATTTCGCAGTACATTCCAGATTTGGGGTTTTCTTGAAACATCAGGAGAATCTGGCCACACGTGCCCATATTTCTATGTGGACGATTGAGTGGGATTTGAATCTCTTGAAATCGGGGCTGTAGATCTGAGTGAGACCACTTGTGGCTCTTCCATGCTCATTCCCAGCACGCAGTCCCTCATATGTCTGCCAAGACCAATGACCAGTTATGCTCCCTCCCACTTGTCGTGTATCCCCAAGTTTCTAGCGCGGAGCTCTAGGTTCAGCCTCCGGAAGAGCAGCCTTCAGAAGGAACTACTAACAGGCTAAGTGCCGCTGTGTTGGTAGATGTCTGACCTGCCCTTGTGTCTTCCTCTCTGCCCGGTTCCTCTGTCTCACCTGATGGTCCAGATGGTCGTTTCTCAGAGTGTGGCCGTGGTTGCGATTGTTGTCCCTCTGAAACAGACACGAGGCGCCTGGGTGGCTGTCGGTTAAGCCACTGCCTTCGGCTCAGGTCATGATCCCAGGGTCTTCGGATCGAGTCCCACGTCGGGCTCCCTGCTCAGCAGAGAGCCTGCTTCTCCCTCTCCCTCTGCCTGTCGCTCTGCCTACTTGTGTTTTCTCTCTCCCTCTCTCTCTCTCTGTTAAATAAACAAATAAAATCTTAAAAAAAGAAAGAAAGAAAGAAAGAAAAATGAAACATACACGAGAGAGAGGCCATGTTTACCCTCCATCCCATCTGATGCCCCAGTGCAGCCTTCTTGGGCAAGTTGATCACAAGGCAATGTCAGGGTCTCAGTTGGCCCTTGAGAAACATTTCATCCGTGATGTAATCATTGATTTTTTCCCCTTTTGTCCTCCCTCCTAACTCTGCCTTCCCCTTTCCCTGTTTCTCTGCTGCTGTGATGCTTCACTGATTCCCTTGACGTTTGGGGAGAATTCACTTTGTTTTGTCCCTGTTAATCCCCAATCAATATGTGGCATCCAACGCAGTCACTGTTCAGGGGGAAACAAAAATTACTCTACCCTGGGCCAAAAGTCCTCTTAATTTACAGGATAAATTGCTAAGTCAACTTTCAGAGACTGGTCATGGGTTGGCAGAGGGAGACAATGATTCCTCCCTCTATCAATACCAAAATATTAGTTTATTCATATAATAATACGCTTTTGATCTTTAAAAAACGCCCTCTTATTTCTCCTTTGGTGGAGGGCCTACAGTGTGGGGGGCTCTCTGAGGACATTATCTGGGCCTTTTCCAGTTTACTGCTCTTGTAACATAAGGAAACTAAGACAAAGAGATTGCATGAATAGTCTAGGTGGCAGAGCTGGGATAGAAACATAGGTGCGGTAGACTCCGAAGCCCTCAGTGGACAAGGAGGAAGAACCCACTACTACCTCTGTTCTCCTGCCTTTCATCTTATCCTTGCCCGACTCCTGGGGCAGCCTGCAGGCCCCCTTCTCAAAACTCCTCTTCTGGTAGGAATGTAATGATTTATCTTTCCTTTCAGCCGTGATTGATGGAGTTTGGGGTATGCATGGGGGGCACGATCATGTTTCTGGGGTGAATTCTTGCCCATTCCAGGTCACAGAGTGCCCTTAATGTTCCATGAGCAGGTGCGTGGGAGAAGCAGGGGTTAGTGGGAAGGAAGCCAGGGTTGCATCTGCAGAACAAGAAGGGCCTCAGGTGAGAAGCAGCTCTGCTCTTGAACTCTAGAACCCAGCCTCTGGGGCTGAAGTCACAGGGACAGGGATGGCTCCCATGTTTGTGGCTCTTACAATGGTGCACACTCACAGGACTTCTGTGTTATATCTGAGGATTGTCGCAGCAGATTCATTGCGTTCTTGCTTTTGTCTGCCTATATTCTTCTCATAGCACATGCCACTTTTTCCCCCCTACTTTGGCCTCAATGTCACTGTTTGCTGCTTAGGAAGCTCTTGTGGGTGCCTCATGATGCTGGTACCCATGCATTACCATATCACAGACTCCTGTCTTGGGATGCTCATAAGGATGCCAACTCTGAAGTTTCCAGAGCAGCGAGAAGACGTCATCTCTCCCCCACCCTGGGATACACTCAGCCATCTGAGCTGCGAAGCCATCCATCTTGGGTTTCACACTAAAGTGTCTCATGAAAACGCAGACTTCAGTTTCTCTATTCATATTTTCTGCAGGTCGTGCCAGGGGCCACGCGCCTGGTTCTTGCTCCATCCCTGTCTCTCTCACTCAGGACACCCAAGCCTCTTGCTTTCTTCCTCAGCCCCCAACCAGTGCCCTCATGCACTGGGTTCACAGAAGAGCACTGTCCGTGGGGACCCAACTCACCTCTCAGACATGTTGGGATTTCAGTTTGGCTTCAAGGTAGGGCATGGTAGTATTTAATAGTATGGGCTTGAATGGGAATTTATAATGGTGCCTCTGCTTTGGAAAACAGGTTGGCGGTGCCTTAAAAAATTAAAAGTAGACTTACTATAAGACCCATCATTTCACTCCCAGGAACTTACTCAAGAGAAGTGAAAACATATGTTCACACAAAGTACAGCCATGAATATTCAGAAAAGGATTATTCATAATGGCCCCCAAATGGAAACAAGCCAAATGTTCATCAGTTGGTGGATAGACAAGATGTGGTAGATCCATATAGTGGAATACAATTCAGCAATTAAAAGGGAATGAAATACTGATAACTGCTAGGAGATTTGCTTTGGATCCTCAAGACAATGCTACATGGAGAAAGCCAGATGTATAGGCCATGTTGCATGATTCCATATGAAATGTCCAGAAAAAGCAACTCTATAGAGACCCAAAGTAGATTAGTCGTGTCTAAGGGTGGAAATGGGAGCAAGGATTAACAGAAAGTAGGCGTGAGGGGAATTTTGGGGTGCTGGAAAGGTCTAGAACTGGAGGATAGTGATGATGGACATTCTGTAAATTTACTAAAAGCATCACGGAATTGTATACGTACAATCGTATACCTAAAATTCATGATATGTAAATTATAGTTCAGTAAAACTTTTTTAAAAACTACGCGGACTGTTTCAGACAGACCTTGACTTGAGTTCCCACTCTTTAGCTTACTAGTTATGCCATTGTGGATTACTTTATTTAATTGAGCCTCTGTTTCCTTATCTATAAAATGGGCATAAATGCTACTTCCTAGGGTTGTTGGGAGGATTAAAATTGGTCAAAGCCTGGGAAGTGCTTAGCATCAGGAAAATAAAAAACCATGAAAGGTAACATATATAAAAATGAACACTTATAAACTCTGCGCTCAGTACAAGTTAATTTTTTTATTGTCTTTCCTCGATGCTGAGATATTTTTTACATTACTAACATTTTTGGAAATGTAGCTTAGGTGTACACAGCTAGTAAAGTAATTTGATTTCTGTTATCTTGGAAAGAGTTTTGAATTGTATGGTGCATCTGTGGATTGAAGGTGTCTGAGGCAGGGGGAGGTAGAGCGTTAAAAACATGGCCTGCCCCATTCAGCCCCAAGTGGTCCTGTCTGAACTGCATTTCAGGCCACCAGCCTCCTTCCTCCCTGCTTACCACAATGGGTCTTCCGGGATCCCTGGGCTTCCTGGCTCCTGCTTCCTATTTTTGCAAAGGTTTTTCTAGAGAAGCTTAGGGGGAGGGTGGGCAGGATGTTCCCCACGGGGCTTCCCGCAGCCTCCCAATTAGACTGGTTGTGAGGAAACTGTGGAGGAGGGAGGTCTGGGCTCTTGCCAGCAGGATGGCTGTGAGTCTGGGGAGAGAACACAGAGCACGGAAAGAGAACTGGACTGTCTGAGCAGCCAGTTTCATTCTGGGCATGGCAAGTGCTTACACTGTCAGGAAGAATCAAGCTACTCTGCTGAGGAAAGCTGCCCAGGGCTGAGAAACTCCATCCTTACGGGTCTTCCCCCCCCACACACACACCCCACCCCACTCTTCTTGGGCTTCCTGAAAACTTGGCACTGCCTGGTGGGAGATACAGAGCTTCAAGGTTGGGAAACGGACTGACTGACATTGGGAGCACCATCTTGGATGATCCTAGCGTTCAAAGTCTTCATCATTTGGCTTTTACTGTGCATCTCCCTGGAGGCTTGACTTCTCTGTCTGTCCTGGACTCCCTATTTCCATAGGTTCTTCCCTCTCTCTGCCTCCTTGTCTTTGTCCCTGCATCTCTCTTCCCCTTCTTTTTTGCAGATGAAGACATTGAGCCTGGGAGGTCAGGAAACTTGTTCAGGGTCACATAGCTAGTAAGTAGCAGAGCTGAAATTAGAACCTGAGTTTTGATGATTCAAGAACCCATGGCTACTAAGCTCTGTTATCTTCCAAGTTTGGGTAAGAATGATAGCACATGTTATCACATTGTATCATAATTTGATGCTGGCACATCTGTCTCCCCTCTGCATGGATTGCATATTTTCCACCTCTGTAACTTCTGGGCCCAGCACAGAGCCTGATATACAGGAGCAAGCTTGGCTTCTGCCACTTACTAGTTCAGTGGCTTTGGGTGACTCATTTAAGCTTTCTGAGCCTCGGTTAATAATACTTCCTCAGGCCATTTGTGAAGATTTGGTGAGGTGATGTATGCATGGTGCCTTGTGCTAACTAGGTGTGGCTGTTTGGTTTGCTTTGGAGCACCACTCAGTTTCGGTAGGTTTTACCTTAGTCTCTAGCTCCAGGGACAGTGACAGACCCCTGGCTGGCCTGGCCACAGTGCCAGGCCACAGGGTACCTTGGCCACAGGAATTGCTTCAAAGGTAGACGTGCGATCTGGATGGGCCAACCCATGACCTCTTTGGGACCTTGGCTAGAGATACCAGAAAGAGACCATTCCATCCTTCTGAGATGGTGGGAGCCAAGGGCCATATAAACAGTGAGGTGTTGCTTTCACCAGGCAGGAAAGCACTTTCTGGAGAGCCCAGAGGAAACTATCAATAGGAGAGTGGAAGAGGGAGTTCTGGTCACATTGTTTGAGTTTCTGGATCCATTCTTGCCTGGACTTCTCTAGCTACATGAACCAATAAATTCTCTTTGGCCTGAGTTAGCTTATGTTGGTTTTTGTCACTTGCAAGTAAAATTGTGTTTTGCATAGTAGGGCATTTGGAAGGGGTGAGTCCATTTTTATTTCAATGTTCAGTGCATGAGGGAGTGAATGAAATAATATGTGTGTATAAAATGATCAGAGTTGAACTTCAGATTTAGCAAAGATCACATAATTAGGCAGGCAAGGTGAAGACAGGGGACAGTGTCCTGAATTCACGGGGCAGAAGGTTCTTCAGTGGAGAGCAGGACATTGAGATTTAGATATTTTCTTGTGTGAAAGCCACAGTGGGGGTGGCAAATAATGGCGGCCGGTGGGGGAAAGAATCTTAAATGTCCTGATGTTGCACTGGAGGATACGTAGGGGATGGTGAAACTGAAGGCCGGTAGGTCATATGGAGCAGGAATGAATGAGGACAGTACTGGTGGGTGTGAGGCACAGCTAGTTCTTAATCTTGAGTCAGCAGCAAACAGGTTGGGGAGGGGGTCGAATCTGGCAAAGCCTAAGCCCTACCCAGAGTAAGTGCTATACATGTAGTTTGACTTGATTTATTTCCTCCCTTCCTCCCTTCCTTCCTTCCTTCCTTCCTTCCTTCCTTCCTTCCTTCCTTCCTTCTTTCCTTTCCTTTCCTTTCCCTTCCTTCTTTCCTTCCTTTTTTTCTTTTCTTTTTTCTTTTCTTTCTCTCCTCCCCTCCCTCCCTCCCTTTCTTTTCTTTTCTCTTTCCTTTCCTTTCCTTTTCTTTCTTTCTTTTGGATTTGAGCTTGTTGGCTATAGTTTTACATTACCCCAAGTTTCATTCATTCAGATCATTCATTCAGCAGATATTTCTAGGCTAGGCACTTGGATTCACCTGGTAAAAAAAAAAAAAGAGAGAGAGAGTTCCAGACATTTTAGAGTGCCTTCCTCATGGGTAGTGCATGTGTGATGTGTTAGGTTGTGATCAGAGCTAAGGAAAAAGGACATTTGGGTGGGGAGACAGGGAGACAGAGTGGGGGAGCAGGCGCTGTTTAGGGAGGGTGGGCAAGGAAAGTGGATGAGGACGTCTGCCTTAAATTCAAGGCACATGGGAGGTTATGTTTATTGATGTCTGGGAGGATGTTTATAATGTAATACTAAATGGGAAAAAAATCAGCATAGGAACTACAAAACAGATTGGGCCAGAGTGGGATTGCTTTTACCACTGGGAAAATCTTGAATCTGAGCCAATCTTTTCTTTCTTTTTTTTTTCCTTAGCAATTTTGGTGTTGTTTTTTTTTTCTCATGATTTCAAAGAACTTGCATTGCAAATGTTTCTAATACAAGAGAATATCATGAGCCCAAGGGGCAGACTAGCTTCCCCAGGGAGAGCCAACTTGTCCACCTTCCTCCAAAAATGCCGTATCCTGAACTGACTAAAACCTCCCAGAGTGCCCTTCAGTGGGACAGGCGAGACTGTTGTCTCTAGGCCTATGACAGGCACATGCCTGCAATTACTGGGGCGGTGGGGGTTTGGGGGGAAAGGGTGTGGGAGGGGCGGCGTGTCTTGACCTGACTGTCTCAGATCCACAGGCATTTGATATTTACAAGCTTGTCAGGATTCTAAAAATCAAATCATTATCTTACTTATTTATGGAGTTACCAAGCTTTGTTGGCATTAGACACCCATGCCCTCATTTCCTATTCAGTCTCTCCTCTTGCTCAGGGATGGAGGGATGGTGCCAACCTCAAAAAAGTGTCCAATACACGCATCCTTCAATAATTTAGAAAAGCGGAATGTTTGATGATAAAAACCAAAAAGCCCAGCCTTCTGGAGGTATAACTTACATAGCATAACATTCGCCCATTTTAAGTGTACAATTCAGAGGTTTTTAGTAAATTTACTGAGTTGTGTCACTATCACTACTTACCCAATTTTAGCACATTTTTGTCGCTCCAAGGACATCCTTTTTGTGCCCATTTCTGCCCCAGGCCACATCTATCTATCCTCTGTTTTTAGAAATTTGCCTCTTCTTGCTATGTAATATCAATGGCAGCCTACAGTATGTGACCCTTGGTGTCTGGCTTCTTGCACGTAGCATGCTGTTTCGGAGATTCATCTGTGCCATAGGTGGTATGGAGATTTCATTTCTTTTTATTGCTGAATAATGTTCCATTATGTGGGGAGACCGCTCCCTGCATCTGTTTGGGCTCCTTCCATTTGGGGGGTATTATGAATAATGCTGCTCTGAATAGTCTCACACAAGCCTGTGTGGATGTGAGTTTTCATTTGTCTTGTATAGACATCGAGGTGTGTAATTGCTGGGTCATATAGGAAGATTATAGTTAAGTTTCCAAGAAACTCCTAGCTTACTTTTTAAGCCATGTTGAAATGTCCTCTCAGCCACATCAAAAGGGCTGAAAGTCCCCAGTGGCCCTGGCTGCTCTCCTCACGTGACTTCCCCAGGGCCCCAGGGCTCGCAGTGGGATTTTCAGGACCTCTGGCACCTGCCAGAGCAGATCCCTGCCCTCCACCCTAGGCATTTGTTGTTGTTGTTGTTTTTTTAAGATTTTATTTATTTATTTGACAGAGAGATCACAAGTAGGCAGAGGGGCAGGCAGACAGAGAGGGGGAAGCAGGCTCTCCGCTGAGCAGAGAGCCTGATGAGGGGCTCGATCCCAGGACCCTGGGATCGTGACCTGAGCCGAAGGCAGAGGCTTAACCCACTGAGCCACCCAGGCGCCCCGACCCAAATGCGCCCCGCATTTGTTCATGTAGCCCCTTCTCAGCCCTGAGGAAGAGGGAGCACAGAGAGGGTTTTGGGTATTGGAACTGGGCTTTTCTCCAGACCAGACCAGTGACATCCTATAAAAGCAACTGCAATGTTTTCCTGCTGCAAAGGGCTTTTCAAGCAAGAGACAAAAGAGATGCTGGAAGCTAGGTAGCTGGAAGGAAAAGAGGGCACTGTCTGCTCCATCTTTCTCTGGAGGGAATTGGCTGCATTTGAGGAGCCGTCCCTTTGCAGCTTTGGCTGCTCCTTGGGTCTTTGTCAACGTCCAGAAGCACAGAGAGTGGGAGACTGGAGCTGTAGCAAGAATCCAAGGCCTCTGGAGACTAGGAGATGGCCTCCCGATGGTGTGACAGGTCAGAGAGACCAGTCGCCAGCTGAGCCGCTGTGATGGGGGGACCCATGGTCTGAGAGTCGCACGTGGCCTCACTCATCCTGCAGGAAACTGGGGAATTTGGGCTCAGATGGATGGTGTCCAACTGAACCTTCCAGGTATGTCCAGGAAACGGGGGGTCTGTGCAAGTTGAAGAGATGCCCACGTTACCAATCTCCTTAGTGGTCACTCATCCTCCCCTAATGAGACTGAAGGTGATTTAAAAAAAAAAATTCAAGGGGGCCTGGGTGGCTCAGTGGGTTAAAGCCGCTGCCTTCAGCTCAGGTCATGATCTCAGGGTCCTGGGATCGAGTCCTGCATCAGGCTCTCTGCTCAGCGGGGAGCCTGCTTCCTCCTCTCTCTCTGCCTGCCTCTCTGCCTACTTGTGATCTCTGTCTCTCTGTCTCTCTGTCAAATAAATAAATAAAATATTTTTTAAAAATATTCAAAACCAGATTCCCGAGATTTAATTGTTGGCTGTTGAGAAGATGCTGTGAAGAAGGTGATCTCAGGCATCAGATTGGTTATACAAGATCACTGGATAATTTATTTACCCTCTCTGTGCCTTGGTTTCTTCATCTATAAAATGGGACTAAAAATAGTACCTCCCAGTTTTGAGGATTAACTGAGATTATTTTTGTACAACCCTTAGCAAAGTTATGCTTCCATAGAAGGACAAGAGAAAACATGAACTGTCCTAAGTATTATTTTTAAATTCAAACTTTCTTTATCACTAAGGCCATTTTCTATTTTTAGCCTCTATTCTACCAGGTGGATGAAATGGAAACTTGGTTTATTCCAGGTAACTTCATGTGATTCAGTCTGGCCTCTCTTCAGTGATTTGACTCTGTAAATGTAACAACATTCTCTGTGAAACAGGTGGGGACAGTATGATCTTTCCTGCCTGGTTGAGGGGCCATCGGTGGTCATTTATCATCTGTCCAGGCTGGTATCTATGGAGGCCTGTATTAGCTTATATTTGCAGCTGTAGGAACTGAAGCCCAGAGAGGTTAAGAAACTTGCCTAAAAACACACAGCTGAGCAATGGATCCAAGTTTCAAAATCAGTGTGTCTAACGTCAGTGATTGCTCTTTACTATTTTTCTTCCAAACATGACTCCAGAGCCCTACCCATCTTAAGTCCGATGGTCACATAATTAAAAAACAAAGGGGAAAAAGATTTTTTTCTTTTCCTTTTTCTTTTTCTTTCTTTGTGTGTGTGTGTGTGTGTGTGTGTGTGTGTGTGTGTGTGTGTGAGAGAGAGAGAGAGAGAGAGAGAAATGGACTACGATCGCCCTGTGATGGAGCAGAGGGAGCCTTGAGGACTTACTTGACTCATCTGCCAAATAAAACTTTTTGTTAAGTTTGAAAAGCAAGCTGGTGTCTCAGTTAACAAAATATATTCAGTGCATATCTGTTGAATGGAAGGAAGTGGGGAGGGAGGAGAGAAGGGAAATGGAGAGGGAAGAAAGCAGGAAAAAGAAAAGGAAGGTTGGGAAAGAGGAAGGGAGGGAGGTGAGCAAAGGTCTTCCCTCACGATGCATGTCTTTGCAGTGTATTAAGTTTATGAGACTTCACCGGATTGTGCCCTCACGTCTCCTGGAGAACATTTTCAGGATTTGTATTCTAGGCCTACACCCCACACCTACTGAGAGGGAATCCCTAGGGTCGGTCCTGGGCAGGTAAACACAGGTGAGTCTGAGTTGTAACTCTCATTGAAAACCGCAAGTCTGTAGTTTTTTTATTTTGTTTTGTTTGGTTGGTTGTTTCTAAGCAAATCTAGCACTAATTGAGGTTTCACAAATGATGTGTTCTGGTCTGTGGGTCTGGGTTGGTTGTGGCTCTGTCTCTTCTTTAATAAAGTCGCTTCCCAGGGATTTCCATGTCCGAGGAGGTGTTTAGGGGTGCCTTTCAGAGACTATTAAAAGGCACCCCTGGGTCCGGCCTCCAGCTTATCTTTGAGAGGGCCAGGGAATGTGTGGTGTTGCTCATTTCCCCTCAACCACACCCTGTATCACTTGGAACCAGAGTCTCTTTTTGTACCTTTAATACAAATTTGAGCACATCTTCCTGATTTTCAGGACCAAGACTTTTAGGTCTGAATTGACCTGAATCAAAAGTGTTTTCACTAGTTGTCGTAATGGTGGTGCTGGTGGGTAGTTCCCAAGGGACCAGTAATACAGCATCTCTTGTGTGTGTAAGGGGGCTCACCCAACCTGTCTGCGTTAGGCTAGGGTTAGAGTGATTTGTTTTTCTAGGCAGCGCCCATCTTGACCTAGCTGGCGGTTGCCTGATTTGAATTTCCTATCACCCAGAGTAGAGGAGGATCATCCTTGCTTGGTGCAGCATCTCTGACTTAATTGGCTGCCTTCAGGACTTGTAGGTATCAACCATTGGGCAGGAATAGATATTGAAACCTTGGGAAAATTATCTTGCCTGAGAGGCTCATTACTGCATCCAATACAAAGGAATTTGGGCAGGGAGGTCAGAGTTAATATGCTTAATGTTCAGTTGCTGCAGGGACCTAGCCAAGGAATTGAGAATGTCCTGAAAATTACTGGCTCATTTGTTTGCATTCTCTGGCTGTGTTCTTGGGACCCGGGGTGTGGGGACAGGGGTGGTGGCGTGAACACAGTGCAAACTGGGAAAAGCCCCAGGCCAGTATCTGAGGGAGGAGAAGGGTTTTGTGGCCATAGCCAAGAGGTCATTTAATCTGACTCCTGGTCAGTACAGGCATCTACCCTAAACTACCTAGCAGGGATCGATCGATCATTCATTCATTCATTCAGCATGTACTTACCTAGGACCTACTATAAACCTGGAATTTTGCCTGGAAAATTTTTAGAGGTTGCCTGTGTTGGTTAAAATATTCCTAGAAATAAGTGACTGTTGTTCCCAGAGCACATAGATTTAACAGTTGAACAAAGTCATAATATCGAAGTCTCCCCACTCCTGATTTTTTGCTTCTTAATTATAATTTTTATTTCGAAGAAATAAAAAAAATACAAAGTACCGAAAAATACAAAGAACGAGGTAACAGTCACCCAGCCTTCTACCACCCAGAATCCACGATTGTTGCCTTTCCATCTTATTTCTTCAGACTTATTTATCTATCTATCTATTTATTTATTTTGCATCAGAACCAGTAAGTCACAGATCACATTGAAATTGAAGAAAAGAATTCTTTTCATCTTGCAAGACTTAACCTCTACCCATTGAACACTAACTCGCCAATCCCTCCCACCCCAGTTCCCAGCAAGCACCATTTTACTTTCAAACTCCATAAATTTCAGTCTTTGTAAATTTGACTACTCTTGGTACTCAAAGAAGCGGGATCATAAAGTATTTGTCTTTCTGTGAATGACTTACTTCACTTAGCGTAATGTCCTCAAGGTTCAACCATGCTGTAGCAGGTGTCCGAATTCCCCAGCTGAATAAATATTCTGTTGTATGTATACACCACATTGTGTTTATCCTTCATCCATCCATGCATATTTGGATTGCTTTCACCTTTTGGTCATTGTGAATAATGGGGCTATGAACATGGGTGCTGAAACAACTGGTTGAGTCCTTGTTTTCATTTCTTTTGGGAATATACCCAGAAGTGGAATTGCTGGATCATGTGGTTATTCTGTGGTGAATTTTTTGAGGAACCACCATACTGTTTTCCATAGTACCATTGTATATTCCCACCAGCAATTCACAAGCATTCCAGTTTCTCCACATCCTCACCAGTACTTGTTATTTTCTGGGTCCCCTCCCCGCTTTTTTTCTTTGTTTGCCTAGTATCCATTCTAGTGGGTGTGAGCTGGTATCTCCATATTTTGCTGATGGTGAGTGAGGTTGAGCATCTTTACATGTGCTTATTGGCCATCTGTATGTTTTCTTTGGGAAAAAAAAGTATTTTCAAGTCCTTTGCCCATTTTTTGAATTTGGGGATTCATTTTTTTTTAGTGTCAAGTTTTTAGTGTCCTTTATGTTTCTGGATACCAACATCTTACTAGATATGTAATTTGAAAATATTTCCTCCCATTCAGTGGCTTGCCATTTCACTCTGTTGATCGGTCCTTTGATGCACAGAAAATTTTGATCTTGATGTAGTTCTATTTGTCTATTTTCTTTTGTTGTCTGTGCTTTTCATGGATATGAGATCATCGACAGTTCCAATGTCGTGAAGTTTTTTACACATGTTGTTTTTTAAGAGTGATAGCTTGAACTCTTACAAATAGGGCCTCTTTTAACTTTTACATGTAGATTTATGTTTTGATAAATAATATATGGTATTTTGTGTTTTAACTTCTGTGCACACTGTCCTATTTTACACTGCATTCTGCTTCTTACGTTATCCCCCTCACTCAACATCATGTTTTGGGGTTTTATATACATTACTGTCTAGCTAGATACTACAGCTAGTTCCATCTCTCCACTCATCCATCCATCCATCATACAGCCAGCTAGCTGTTCCTGTCTCTGTTTATCTATCCCTCTATCTATCTATCTTCCTTCCTTCTCTGCTACCTTCTCTTCAATCATCATCATCATCATTTCTCTATCTACTTACCTATTCATCTACATGGCTGGCTGGCTAGCTGTTTTACACCTATTCCATGTCACTCACTCATTTTTCTTGCCTCAGCATGTAGCAGGGGTGATACTCAAAATCTTTAACAACCCATGTGCTCCAGGCACCAAATAATAAAACCTTGTAATGACCCCAACAGACTAAACTTGGCTACGAATAACTGGCAGATCGTTCACTCTGGTTCACACCAGCTGACCAATAGTCCTGGCTTGTAGGAACTTGCATTTATTAACATCAACACTAACAATACTTGCAATTCCTTCCAATGCTGACCTTCTTAGGAACAAAATCCTCTGATTTTCTTTTGTGAGAAGACTTTCTCCTTTGACTACTGACTCTCTGACCTCATCTCTCCTTGTAGAAATCCAGCAGCCTCTTTGACCTATTTCAAATAGCACTCACTCCATGGGAGCTATAACTCTTGGATCTCCAAGACAAATTTTTGCTTTGATCTCCACTCTCTCTTATAACTGGGGTTGTATCTGTAGCATTGTCTGTAGGATGAATGTTCCAATGCACTGTAAGTTCCTTGAACCCGGGAGTGTACCTTACTGATCCATCTGACTTTATTTTGTGTCTACCTCTCACTTAAACATGCATGCCAGCTGGTCCCTGGCATGCTCCATAAACCCTTGTTAGGTTGGCAAAGAATCACTGATGGAGTCTACTTGCAATGGGGCATTAGAAGTGTGTCTGGGACAACAGGAAGTTGGGAGGTTTTCAAGTTCTCAGTCATAGGAAATTCCCAAGGTGTTCTTGGCTCTAATGGTCCTTGGCTCTGAGAAAGCTTGTCAGAGCAACAGTGGTTTATGGTATGGCACAGTGCCATTGCTGAAGGTATCAGGGAGGAGCTGAATTCCCAGATCTAAAAAGTGCCCTGAGAAGGTGGGGCTGAGCGGCTGTTTGATAGCTGGGCAGTGTGGAGCAGTGAGCGGAGTTCTGGCTTTGGAGCTAGATACCTCTCTGAGCCTGTGCCTAGAGAAGGCTGGAAAACTGTGCATCTTGATCCCAGTCATTCCTGCACGTGGTAGCACTCAGTAAATATTTGCTGAGTGTGTGAATGGAGCCAGATAGCCCCGTGTTCAAGTCCTGGCTCCAGTGCCTGCTGCCACCTGTGAGATCTTGGAGACATTTCTTACCTGCCCTGAATTTCAGTTTCCCTGCCTGAAAGGGATGACAGTACTCTCTACGTTCACGGTTGTTGGACAGAGCAGTCTCATGGACATGTCTGTCATGCCTACCATGACTACCAACACAAAGTGCATATGCAATAAACACATTGCACTTAATATGGATTAGGGCTTCCATGTAAGTCAGGGACAAGCACTCGAGAGACAGACATGTGTATTTGTTCCAGTGCTATTTCAGTTGTGATTCTGGGAAAGGTTTTGTTGTTGCTGCTCTTTGTGTTTAGACTCTCAGCTTCAGCTTTTGTATCTGTGAAGTGGGTGTGCATGAATACAGCAGGGGTTTTTGGATACAGGCTATGAGATTGTTTAGTGGGCTGGATGGGGGCCATCAAGAATATATAGCCAGGTCCTAATGCCTGGAACCTATGAATGTGAACGTGTTTGGTAAAAGAAAAGTGGGGGTCTTTGCAGGTGAATTAAAGTGAAGGTTCTTGAGATGAGATCATCCTGGAGTATCCACACGAGCCCGACCTCCAGGGGCAAGTGTTAAAAGAGAACACATAGAAGAAGTAGTGTGAGCATGGGGGAAGATTCTGTGGTCACCAAGAGCTGCAAGAAGCCGGGACAGATCCTCTCGTAGAGCTTCTGAAAGAGAGAGGCACTGGAGATGTCTTGATCTCGCACTTCTGGCTTTCAGAACTGCCAGAGAATGAATTTCTGTTGTTCTAAGCCACCAGGATGGTAGTAATTTTTTACAGCAGCCACCGGAAACTAATAAAAGTGGTTTCTATGCTAAATTCGGGTTATGCAAGCATCTTTTGCACATTGCAGGTGCTTATCGAAATGCCCTTCAAAAGTTTACGGCACAGTGCTGGCATGTGACGTGGAAACCCACAGCTCCACAGTGCAGCAGGTGCTGGCTTGACAGAGGGAAGCCCAGGAAGGACAGGTCACCCAGCAGTGAGGGATGCGTGTGGGTGTCTCGGGGAATATGTCCTGGAATTTAAGCTGTGCCCCAAAGATCAAGGAGGAGTCAGCTTGACAAGGATGTGGGAGGGCATTTCGGGAGAGAAAGCCACACATAGAGGCATGAGACAGCAAGAACAGGCAATAATTCTTGTCTCCCTGACTCTCTTGGGAAGGTCAGCGAGCCATCCGGAGCAGGGCTTCTCAAAGACTAAGGTGCACCCGGATCACCTGTGGGATCTTAAAATGCAGACTCTGATTCAGTAGCTCTGGGGTGGATTCAGAGATTTTGCCTTGCTTACCAGCTCCAAGAGGATGCCAGTGTTGCTGGTCTGGAGACCACACCTGGAGGCACCGGGCCTTAGTACTCTGAAGTTCAGAACACTCTTGCTTTGTCCTTACTGTATTTAAACTTACCCTGAACACAGCCAGGTCGTGAAGCTGGAACCCTGCAGAGGAGAGGGGCCTTGCCCGAGGTCACACAGCCTCAAATGAAGTCCTTAATTTTACAGCCTAGGTTTTCTGACTTTGAATACAGTGCTCTTTTAAATAAGGCATCATGCGATTTCTTGTGACGTTCAAATGGAGGCCAGAATTTGACTTTGACCCAGCCTGAGAGTCTTTTTCTTTTCACATGTAACTTGACAGCTTATTGTCAATTCTGTCCTCATTCTTTGGTGGTGATTCTCTCGTTCCTTACCTGTCCTTGCTACTTTCTTGCCCCTCGTCCTTGTGGCTTTTACTCTAAGTTGGTGTTTCTTCCTAGCATCAGCCACGCACTGGAATCCCATACAGAGCTTTAACAAATTCTGTTGTATGGCTCCTGCCTGGGATTTAGATTTATTTGCTCCGGCATGTGGCTTAGGCATGAAGATCTTTAAAACTATCCCCAGGTATTCTAATGAGCACCCAAGGCCGGGAATCACCGATCTGGGTTTTTGGCCTTTGTTTTTCCTCCCTTCCTACTAATTCCATGATTTGTGGGGTTTTTTTGTTTTGTTTTTTGTTTGTTTGTTTTAAGTTCCTCTGCTGGTCACCTGTATATTTTTAACAGTACATTCCGTTCTTTTTTTCTTTATTTGTGAAGCAATGAAGTTTGAAGTGGGATCTTTTAATTCGTTACTGTGAAAACGTTTAAAAGAAATGCAGATATTCTCTCCCACTTGCCTCTTCCTGTTATCTGTCTTTACTCCAGCAAATCCCACTTCCAATGTAATCAGTAAGCTCTTGGTGTGTGTATCTGTGGCCTGTAGGCTTTCTTTCACTGTTGTTGGTGTTGTTTGTTTTGTATTATTTGACTTTTCCTTCAAGACTTTTTTTTTTTTTTTTTTTTTAAGATTTTTTTTTTTTTTTTGACACAGAGAGAGAGATCACAAGTAGGCAGAGAGGCAGGCAGAGAGAGGAGGAAGCAGGCTCCCCGCTGAGCAGGGAGCCCGATGCGGGCCTCGATCCCAGGAGCCTGAGATCATGACCTGAGCCGAAAGCAGAGGCTTTAACCCACTGAGCCACCCAGGCGCCCTTCCTTCAAGACTTGTAAGAGCCACGTTCTTTTCCCAAGGCTGCTCAGTCTTTAGTTTTATATTGCGGTAGTTTCTTTGGTAAAACCCTTTGAAGAAGCTGGAAGGGCTAGAGGAACAGAAATGAAATTATTGTGTCCATGAGAGTAATTAATAGTATTAATAACCACATTTACCGGGATGTGCTCCCCTTCTTATGTATTAAGTCATAACATCTTACTGATCAGGGCCAACCAGGGAGCAGGTGCCAGGCAGTAAAGGGCCATTAGTTCAACTGGGTTTTTTTGTTTTTGTCTTGCGTCTATGTTTATATTGGAGGTTAATTTTCTTATGTGGTCTTTGTTCAGGAAGGCATATTGGGTTGAATTCATTCCTTATGCTCTTTGTCCAGTCTTGGTGCCAAGGTTATACTGCTGTCATAAAGTGATTGGCGTACCTCACATTTTTCCAGTGTTCTAGAACAGTCTGATTAAAATGGGAATTCTCTGTTTCTCAAAGGTCTGCTACAATTTGGCTGTGAAATAATTGGGATAGTGTCTCTATGTGAGTATATATTTTTTTCCTGGCTTTTATTTTGAAATCTTGAAAAACGTTCAACTTACAGAAAAATGGAAAAGAAAGCACCACAGAAATGACTTCGATTTTTATATGGCTTTCGGCCTACCGTGCTTTTCCATTCCCTCTTGGGTCAGTTGGGTAATGTAAATTTTGACAGAGAAGTTGACCATTTCAACCAGATTTCCAACGTCGGGTGAAACTTTTAAATAATATTCTCTTATTTTTCTACTCTCGACTCCATCTGCAGTTATAACAACTTCATCGTTTCCGACAGCTTTTATGTTATCTCTAATCCTCATAACGACTTTGTGAGGCAGATACAGCGTATCACCCGTATTTTACAGATAAGGACGTTGAGATTGAGAGGAAATTCACTGGCTTCTCAGGGCCCAACAGCTAGTGAACGAGGAGGCCAGGTTCCCGCTGAAGCTTTAGAGCTCCGAGTCCAGCTCACATCAGCTGTGTGTTCACGGCCTGCTGCTCTGCCAGCCACACTCCAAGGAGCCAGGCCTGAGGGTTCTGAAGGGGACAGCATTTTGCCCCATCCCTTTCCACGTGGGAGCCTCCCCTGGAGATGGCCGGGCCCCCTATTTGCAGCTGAGAAACAGAAGCTCGCCTCGCCCCAAGGTCACACGGCCTCAAATGGTACCATTGATTTTAGAACTCAGGTTTTCTGACTTTGCAAACTGTGCACTTTTGACTAATTCGGCATGCACTTTCACCGTGGCATACAAATAAGGGTTAGGTCTTTATTTTTTGACCCAGTCTGGGAGCCTTTTCCTACTAACAGGTTGTCAATATCCTGTATCCACTTACTGATGGGACGTGGGTGTTTATTATTATTTTTTTTTAAAGATTTTTATTTATTTATTTGACACAGAGAGAGAGAGATTACAAGTAGGCAGAGAGGCAGGCAGAGAGAGAGGGGAGGAAGCAGGCTCCCCGCTGAGCAGAGAGCCCGATGTGGGCCTCGATCCCAGGACCCTGGGATCATGACCTGAGCCGAAGGCAGCGGCTTTAACCCACTGAGCCACCCAGGCGCCCGTGGGTGTTTATTATTAATCAATAATAATTATTATGTCACATGCTATTACATATATAAACCTCAAGTAATAATTATCAGTGGGCTCTTAAGAATCATCATCATTAATTATAACTAATTAAATTAACTCTAAGGAAGCTGCCTGTCTTCACAGTCTCCTGAAGGCTGTGGGCAGAAATCTCTCTATGTGGGGTCTTCCCACATAGAGGGTTGGGGAAAGGGATCTAGCGGGGTTTGGGGTGGACTGGGCTACCCACAAATCTGCCAACACCACCCCACCTGGATCAGAGCCCTAGATGACTAAAGGTGACTGGGAGGTGTTGTGCTCTGCTCAGGCGAACCTTGAGTTCTTGGCCACCTGCTCACAGCCGGCCGCTCTGGCCATTAAAAGGGGGCTGACGGCTTCTTGCTCTTGCTGTCGCAGACGCAGGTGCAAACCCTGCTTCAACAGCTGTAATAGCCAGGAGCTGCATTTCGGAGGAAGAAGGCTAGTGGGTGACCTCGGAAAGAGGGGGGTGCACTCCAAGGGGGATAAGGACACGACACAGAGACATTACAGGGAAGATGATAAAGTCCTCCTAGAGGTCAGGCAGGAACGGTGACAGCAGTGGCACGATGGTAGCTGGCTATGGCGGGGGGAGGGGGGATGGACCGTGCAGGTGTGTCTGCGGACAGCACTCAGAGTGAACCGAAGGAAGAGTACAGGTGTACAATTAGATATATCTACAGTATTTCTTTTTTTTTTTTTTAAGATTAACTTATTTATTTGAGAGAGGCGAGGAGGAGCAGAGGGAGAAGGGGAGAGAATCCCAGGCAGGCTCCCTGCTGAGCGAGGAGCCCGATGCAGGGCTCCAGCCCAGGACCCCGAGATCATGACCCGAGTGAGCTGAAATCAAGAGTCAGACACGTAACCGACCAAACCAGCCAGGTGCGCCTACAATATTTCTTGGCTTTGGCCAAGCTAGTTTGATGGCAGCATAACCCCCGCTGCTGACGGAACTGCCCCCAGGACTGTCTATCATAATGCAGGGAAAACTGATAAATTCCATTCCGGAGCTTTGGAGCCCTTTGGCCGGTCACTGAGGGCCCGGTACCAGGGCACCTGTTAACAGGCGGTCACACATCCCACATCCGCTCCTCCCCGCGGTCCAGGATGAAGTCGGCGGCCGGGCGCTGCCCCCGGTTGCTGGGGGGGCCCGTGTAGGCAGTGCCCCAATGCTCCCCATGGTAGCATGTAGGGCGATGAGCACCGGGGACTAGAGAACATATTTTTACACATAAATATTTATGTCAAATCAGCTCCGCTAAGAAGGTGGCAAAACAAGGCGTGAAAACACAATGAGACAGAGCAGCCTGACTTTTTGCAAATATTTATGAGAGAGGAAACTGCTGAGAGAGAAAGATAACCCTGGAAGAGAATAGTCAAAAAGAGAAGAGAGACACCAAGGCTGCCCTGAGCCATGGGAAGGCTGTCGTCTTGCAGGGGGACCATACGGAGGGCCAGGCCAATCACATAATGCTGTCAGGGAAGGCAGGGGGGTGACACTTTTTATGTGTGTGTTTAATACCACAGGATAGTCACTCTGCCAAGCACATGAAATTCCTTCACATTTTGTCTCCTGCTGTTCGGAAGTTCTACAGTGAACATTAAGACTTTGTAATTGATCACTAAGTTCAACACACACACGCAGAGGATGGCAGAGGACGGGTCTATAAACCAGGAATATTTGACATCCTTCTGTTCCGTAAAGTGATAATCCTCTGGGGACCATGTGAGAAGGTCCACAGAGAATACTGTAGCGCCCAGCACACTGAAATCTCCTATCCATGTCACATGTCACTGTCGTCTTTTCAGCAGGTGGCTCATTGAAGAAATGCATGAAGGGGCGCCTGGGTGCTCTGTCGGTGGAGCGTCTGACTCTTGAGTTTGGGGGTCATGATCTCAGGGTGGAGAGATGGAGCCCCGCCACTGGGCTCCACGCTCAGCCCGGAGTCTGCTTCGGATTCTCTCCTTCTCCCCCTCGGTCCCTCCCCCTCTCAAATAAAGTGCACGGACTGGTGGTCTATGGATCTAGCACATACCCAGCCCACAGTAGGAGCTCAGTGCTTTTGTTGTTGTTGAAGATATAAACGCGCCAGGACTGACCCTGGTTTCGAACGAAGGAGATTCAGCATCTGTATGCAGTGCACTGTGGACGGTTACCAGGCACTGCAGAATTTTCAGCAATGGTCTTCCACTGTCCCTTTAAGATGTGGCCATTTCTTGCCAAGCCACCAGCAATTGTTTCTGCCTCTGGCAAGCGTTCATCCTCAGATTGAGTTGAGAGTCCTGTTCTTCCCGATGCTGGAGGGAACAAACAGAGAAACCTCTATCACACGGGAAATCAGCCAGGTTGGAGGTGGAGGAGAAAGATGCTCCTAAGACGTTTGGGCATTTTCTCGATTCGACATTAACGAACTGTCTGTTTTCCAGGCCCTGTCTTTGATGCTCTAAGTATGTTTTCTCCTTTGATCCTCAGACAGTGCTTTGGGGATGGTATTAGCCTGCCGGTTTTATAGATGAAGGAGTCCACCTGCCTTAGGTCATGTAATTCCATCAAACATGATAGGACCGGTTTGAGAACCTGAATATCTCTCTGGGTTTTAAATCTTTGAGAGAGTGGGTGGAGATAGAAAAATAAACGATGTGATGGTAAATGTACACATGAGAATGTAGTCGATTTGGTTTTCTGCTCTTGAGAAATGGAGCAGGAAAGAGGAGATTTTGTTCCCCAAAAGGGTACATTCACTGGTTTACTTGGAAGCTGTGTTTGGCTTGGGTCATGGAAGGCAGATAAGAGTACAGCTTGAGTGTCTCCTCTGATCTGTTGGTAGTTGCTGCTCAGTGGGAAATTGCTGAATGATGCCCCTTCTATATGTGGGATGAGGAATTAGTGGCCCATTTGCTATTTCTTTGATAGCTACTCATGGAGCAGAGAAGTGGCTGTTCTGAGCAAGACAGGAAAGGCATACGTAAGGGTGGGCGGATTATGTTGTTGGAACAACAAAGGTATGAGGTGAATGATAAGCACAGCTGGAGAAACCAAATCCGGTGAAAATGGGCAAAAGCCTCATTTTGTGTGATAACAAGAGATAGTGAATTTGTTAATCTTCCCAACTGCATCCAAGGAATGCAGCCCAGTCTGGGCACAAGAGAGACATTAGGAAGATTCCAGAAAGCAAGTCCCTCTTACAGTAGAGTGGTTACTAACAATAGACCACATTTCAGATCCTGGCTCCATCACTTATGAGCTGTGTGACTTGAGTTTTAACCCCTGCATTCTCATCCACAAAATACGAATACTGCTCCCAACTATTGGTGTTATTCTGAGGATGTGAAGTAACATTACTGAAGTGCTTGGCATACAGCAGGGACTCAAAGTATGGTTTGTTCCCTTCTCCACCCACCCACCCTATTGTGCCCTGCATTTGGGATTCTCTCCTTGGTGAGGAAAAGCCTCGTTGGGGAGCACAGAACCTTGACCCAGACTCAGTCCAGCCCGTGGTAGACAGGTGTCTCTCATGCCTGCCCACCTCCATGTCCAAACTTCAGGGCCCACTTGGCTTCCCCTATAACTATTAATGGAAACTGTGTTCCTAATTCCCCTCCCGCTGTGCAGTCAATTTACCTCTTAATGCCTGGCAGAGGCAGCGTGCAGCAAGATTGACAACATTGTTCACACTGTTTAGAGGTTCCACTGTGCGTTGAAAATTGTCTAAATGGGGGGATAATGAACAATCACCAAATTGGAGCTTTCTCAAGCTGAGAGAAGAGAAAGGCTTTGGAGAGCGGGTGCCACATGACTGAAGTTATTAGCCAGGGCGGGGAGGGGAAGACAGACAGTGTCAGTTCCCCAAGCTCCAGAAAGATTGGATCTGTTGGAGCATGAAGCACTTGGAGCCTTTCACTACTTGCAGTTTACTTGGGAACTTTCCAGGGAATGCTGGGATAAGAAGGACTAGCACAACTTGGATTCCGTCAGCTCCAGACAGGTTAATAAAGCCGCGAATCCATCAGCATCCACCACATGGTGGACCTACTCGAGATGGGAATTCACCACTGATTTCTTGACAGTAACTTCTCCGATGGGATGGTGTATGCTGGATGGAAGGGCGGTGTCTCAAATTTTGTCTCTCTCTTTTGTTCGTGCTGGATCTTAAGGCAGGTGGCTTCAGTGTGGGGATTCCACTTTATTCCTGGTAGATGAAGGGATCTCACGGAACCATTTTAATGAGTTATAGTCATAATATTTAGAAATAAGTATCATTAGCCATGTTCTTATTTTGTGATGGAGAAGACACTGTGCTCTATTTTAATCAGCAGTCCTGTGACATAGATCATTATCCACGTTATAAAAAGTGAGACATTGTGCCTGGTAGAGTTGAGATTTCTCATCCCGGACCTCACAATTATGAACCAAAGTCTGTTTGACTCCAAATGCAATACTTTATCCCGTCTATCCAAGGCTGCCTCGACATGAGACCCTTGCTGGTTGCAAAACCAGCCAGTCTGGTGCAAGAATGCTGTTCAGGACATATTTATGATGAGATATCTGCCAATGGTCTGAGTGTTTGCTTGTATGTAACTTCTCTTTTTTCTCTTGATGCTTTAAAAATTCTTTGTCTTTGACTTTGGACAATGTATTCACAATGTATCTTAGTGTAGCCCTAATTGAGTTTATCCCACTTGGGATCCTTTAAGCCTCATGGATCTGGATGTCCATTTCTCTTCCTAGGTTCTTCTAGGGACTTTTTGGCCATTATTGTTTTACATATACTTCCTGTCCCTTTCTCTTTTTCTTCTCCTTCTGGAATTCTCATAACGTGACTATTGTTTCTTTACATCATGTCCCATGTCTTATATACTTTCTTCAGTTTCTGTCAATCTTTTTTCTTTTTGCTCCTCTGACTGGATAATTTCTAATGTCCTGTCCTCCAGGTCACTGATTCTTTCTTCTGGAGTTCAGATTTACGGTTATCAAAAGAAGGAGGTGGCGGGGAGTATGAATTGGTGAAGGTGGTCAAAAGCTACAGACTTTCAGTTATAAGATATAAGTTCTGGGGTTGTAATGTACCATACAGTGACTGTAGTTAACGCTGGTATATGATATATAGGGAACATAAGACAGCATATCTTAAAAGTCAGCATCACAAAAGAATTTTTTTCTTTTTATTGTATCTATATGAGAAGATGGGTGGTAGCTGAGCCTACTGTGGTCATCATTTCATAATGTATATAAATCAAACCATCATGCTTTATGTCTTAAACAATGGTGTATGTCCATTATTCTTCACCATAACTGGAACAAAAGAAATATTTATGTCTTTATTGTTCATTAATCTCTTCTCATGAGCCCTGAGCTCTGATCAGCTCTGAGGCTAATGTTGGACGCCACTGGTCGATGTCTAATATTACCTGGCTACCGACCATTACCTGGGATAGAGAATACTATCGGCAGATTAACTTCTTTGGTTATCCCAGCAATGGTCGGCCCTATTTGAAATTGACAGGACATGAGGAAGGTCCAATTCCATGACATACCCTAGCCACTGGCCAGCCCTTAGGGGTCTTATTGTACAAGTTGGGAACTCAGTGATCTACAGAGTTTGACAACGTCTTTGTAGCCCCATGTGTGTGGATGGTGACATCCTGAACTTGGACAGAAGTATAGACAGTGCTGCCTTGAAGGCTGCCTTGAAGTGAAAGCCTTCTCTGGAACCGTGGTCCAAATTCCTGTAGCCAGCTCTGACTTTCCCGTCATAATACTTACCTCATTCCTGTGGTGTCTGTTTTGCTCTCTCTCCCCACATCCCACCTGAGTGTGAGTTCCTTGAGGATAGAGGCATGTCTAAGGGATCTGCGTGTTCACGATATGTTGTATAAGACAAGGCAAAGAGTAGGAGGAAGGTAGGGAGGGAAAGAAGAAGCAGGAAGAGAAGGGAGGGAAAGAAGAGATGGAAGAGAAGATTCAGTGAGCCACCTTTTGAAGGTTCTCTTTGGCTCTTCTGCAAGACCTGAACTCGGGCTGTCTCTGTGACTTGTTTCCCGGGACACTGGGAGCTGCACGGTGAGCTTCTGGAGTTTTGTTCCAGAAGACCCAGCTTGCTCTAGGGCTTAGCCATGTCGACCTCACACAGTTGTGAGAATTAAACCTCATAATCAACAGTGAGAAGAGTCATGGCCGCTGAAGCATGGGAGACCCAAGCGGAGGAGGTGGAAGTCTCCGAGAAGCTCAGACGGGAGGGAGGGATCTCAGGGAGAACCCAGCTTCCAATGGTGACCTGTCAGCCTTTTCTGTTCTAAGTACTGCAATTGTTAAATTCTTTTATTAGATTCTTTTCTCTGGCTTAATAGGCCCATGTCTGTGAATGGGACCTTTCCTGGGGTGCACACAGACTGTGCTATTTTGAATTCTGCATCATTAAGATAATTAGGTGCCCAGACATAGTTTAAATACTATTAAGGGTTTGGTGCACACTGGCTGGCCCTGGTGGTGGAGTCATATGGGGACTCAGCTTCTGCTTGCTGCTGGTTTTTGGAGCTCAGAACCTTGCCTTGGATGAAATGGCTCTCCTGGACAAATGAAGGGAAGTGAAGGGAAGGAAGGTGGTATATTTCTGAGCTCCTTCTCAGTGCCAGATGATCTGCAGGGAATCTTATATGCATTGTCCTCCTAACAGAATTGTCAGGTGTACATTGCTGCTCCCATTTTACAGATGAAGACAGAATAGTGGCAGGGTGAAGGCACAGGCCTTGGGTCAGCATCTAGGAAGCCCCTCTGGCTAGGTGGACTTGAACACCTTCCTTCACCTTTCTAAGCCTGAATTTACTGAATTTGTAAAATAAAGATAGCAATAACACCTACTGTGTAGGGTTAATAAGAGAATGAACTATCATGGGACATACATAATACTCTTATTAAGGGACTGGCGGATACAAAGAACCCAATAACTGTGAGTCAGCATTCTTATTTATTCCCAGATTATCTGGGCCCAAAGCCTAAGCTTGATGTATGAATCTGTGAGCTTAGTTTATGTCCCATTGGGAGACAGATATGGGCCCCACATGGGCACAAGGAAATCCTTATTCTGTCGAGTGCACGATCATTTTTGGTTCCCAACATGCTATAAGAATTCAGCTGTGGCATGTCTGTGTACTCGTGTCTACACCACGGTGCCGTAAGAACTCACTGGTTATGTCTGTGTGCATGCTCAGACCCACATCTGCAATCGGCACAAAACCTTACTGTTCACAGAAGAGCTGTATTGAGTGTCCGTTTTTATCTCTTCTCTCCAGTGACCCTACATCACTGATTGACATTTATCTTGTCCTCAACCTACCAATATTTTTTGTCTACAAATGTTTTCTATATGTCTTATTTATGTCAGATCATTCTAGATAGGTGTGAATGAGAAGACAAGAGTTCTTTCCTTCACGAAGCTTCCATTCTGGTGGGAGTGAGAGTATCAAGGGAAAATAAGATACTTGCATGTACTAATTAGGGCTGTAAAGGAGAAAACCAGCCCCAAGCTCACAGGGCGTGAATATGATCAAGGTTCATTTCTTGTTCACATCACAGCGAGTTCTGATCCATGCAGTCATGCAGGGAACCAAGATCCTTCTTCCTTCTGACTCTGCCATTCTATTAGGGCCCCGAAGTCTTCCACTGAGCCCAGCAGACTAGGCTAGAGTGAAAGATGGGGAACTAGATGGGAGGCTTTTACTAGGTTAGGCTTTGACGGGCAAACATAACTTCTACCTAGGTTCCATTAGCCAGAATTGTTGTGTGACTATACCTAATTCCAAGGGAGGCTGGTAGATATATCAGTTTCCCAGGAAGAAAATGGAAGCAGTTTAGGAAAAATGCATACATCCTCTGCTCCTGTGTACTTGAGTGTGGTTATGCTCTGCTGTGTGTTCGCAGCTGCATGGGCTTCTTTGGAGGGACTTAGAGGGGCCACTTTCTGAAAGAGAAGGAGGCATCCCTGGTGGGTGTGTAGGGTTTCCTCTAGTCCCATGATGCTCAGTAGGGCAAATCTGACCTCTGGGACTGCCTTTATCACATCCTTCACTCTCTCCCTTTGCCATCTCTTACTCCCTTTTCTACCCCATGCTCAGATCTATGCATTGCTCCTCTTTCCGTCTCCCTTCCCTGAGTTCAGATCTTATAGTCTTGTGAGTCCCCCACCACCTCTCAAAGGCTTCTCCCATCTGGGAACCCAGATAATTTCTTGTACCTTTGAAAAATTCTCAGCTCTTTGTAGCAGTCATGCTAAAGCTACCACTTAATTTAAATGGCCCTCAGAGTTGTCATTGAACTTTCTTGTGCTGAAATTTCTGGCTCAAGGTCTATCTGTCCCACTAACCTGTAGGTGCCGGGGTACAGGCACCATGGCTGTCTGAGCACAGCTGTACATCTAGTGATTGGTTCAGCTCCAGTGGAGCATCCATGTGACGTATTCAGTGGACAAATGCATACATAATTGAATATATCTTATTTTACTCTCCCAGCAAGCTTAGGAATTAAGTGTCATTAGCCTCATTATGCCTTATTTCTCTTCCCCAGTTAAATAATATTACCCTCGGTTAAGAAAACTGATACTCGAGGAATTTAATAACTACTCCAAATCACGATAGGAATTATTGGGTGAACTTGGATTCAACCTGAGGTGTGCTTGATTCCAAATCCCATGCTGTTTGGTTTTTGTTTGTTTTCTATTATGTCACACTGTATTCCCATCATCTGAATACTACTAATAATATATAATATGTATTATAATATAATATGCATTTTCATCATTTAAATATAATTATATAATTTAGATATAATTGTATAGTAATATATTACATAATAATAATGGCATAATTCATATATTTCTTAGTACTTTCTCAAAGTACTTTCACATGAGTGATTTCATTAGAGCATCATCAGAGCATCACGATAGGTCAGTGTCGTTTGTAGCACAGGGTTGTTTTTATTTTCCTACTTTACAGATTTAGAAAGGCAATCTACAAAGATGTTTCTACTGTAGAGCTTGACAAACTTTTTCTGTAAATGACTAGGTAGTAAATATTTTAGTCTTTGTGGAACATGCAATCACTATTGCTCTTACTCAGCTCTTCCATTGTAGCACAAAAACAGCCATAGGTAATATCTAAAAGATGGGTGTGGCCATGTCCCAATAAAACTTTATTGACAAGAACAGAAGACAGCCAGATTGGGCTGATGTGCCAGTTTGTCAGCTCCTGGTCTATACAACAATGAGAAGAACTAAAAGGAAAAAATATCAGAAAGGACAAATCAGGCCGGAGAGTTTAAGTTAACTCGCCCAAAGCCCCACAGCACTTTTGTGGCAGAGCTCTACCCCAAATCCGTGTTTCTTGCTTCCAGACATTATGTTCTTTCCATTACACCAATCTGCCTCATCAGCCACTATGGCGGTCATAGAGCCTCACCTGAGACTCATGGATTTGCCATTTGTCCCCTGCAATTGCAGTCATTAGTCACTGCTTACTCTTTAGCCCTGATATCTTTCTTCCACAAAAACCTAAAGAAGGGCAAACACTTTGCTTTCTCGCATTCTTCCCTTTCCTAAAGAAATGAACCTAGAATCCAGAACTGAAATCATCTCTGATTTTCAGTTCACCAGAGTAGTTAAGAATTAAGGAGGGCACTGATGGAATGAGCACTGGGTGTTACATGCAGCTAATGAACCTCTAAATTCCACCTCTGAAGCTAATAATACATTTTATGTTAATTAAATTGAATTTAAATTAAAAAAATTTTTTAAAGAAGAGGAAAAAAGCAGAAAGAATAGATTTGGGGCCAGGCTGCTGTGGGAGTAGCAGCTCTGATACTTACCGGCTGGATGACTTTGGGTGCCTCGGTGTCCCCATTCAGTGCTAGAATAAGGGGTCGAGGGCTGAAAATGATCCACCATGGCAAGGAAGAATATTTTATCAATGACGTTGTTTAGAACTGCTAGTGCATGGTGATAATATAAATAATATAAATAAGACCAAATTGTAGTTGATTTTATTATTGCTTTCATATTTCTTACAATCACTGGACTCCCTCTCTGCCTGCCCTAGGGACAGACCCCTGATCCATCACTACTTCTATGTATCAAGTGTCTGCTATGTGTAAGAGACTTGGTTAGAATGTGGGCACATATGGATTGCTATAAGATAGCACAGTGGTTAGGAAGTGGGCAGTAGAACCAGATGGCCTACTTTTGTCTCTTCTAAGCACAAACTAAGTTCCTTACCCTCTCTGGGCCTCAATTTTCCCATTGGTAAAATAGGGAATGTTGGTAAAAGTTAAATAATCTACATCAAACACTTATTACAGTGCCTGGGACACACTAACACCTGAGTATATGCTATGATTTATTCCACCAAATATTTATTTGGTGTGCTCATCACTGTGCAGGATCTAACTAAATAGCGTCTACTCAGGCCAATGGGAAAGATTGAAGGTGTTTCTGCCTAGAGAAAAGTTGGGGGTGGGGGCAGGAAATTCACATAGAGAAGAGAATATTTGAGCTAAAACTTGGAAGGGGACTAGGAGTTTTTCAAGAAGAGAAATGGGTTTGAGGTGGTCTGAGCAAAGCAAGGGGGTGTGAGGCCTGATAGAGATGAGACTGGAAAGATGGGCAGAGGTTGGGTTATATAAAGTCTTGCTGAGAAGCTTGAGCTTTATGTCTAATAGGTGACGGGAGGTGTTTCAGCCAGTCTAGGCTAAGTTATGCGGTAGTAACAAAAATCCCCAAATATCTATGCCCCTCACAAAAGTGTTCACTGTGGAGAGCCTACAGCTTTTGCTCCATGAGCCTTCACTCAACAACCCATGCTGAAAGAGCAGCTCCTGTATGGGACATCTGGACTCCTAGCAGAGGGGGAAAAAAGGAGAGATGTCAGCACATGCAGTGGCTCTTTAAGATTCTGCTCAGAAGTGGTACACATTACTTTCACGTACATCTCATTGGCCAACACAAATCACATGACTGAGCCTGATGTCAACAGGGCAGGAAGTACTTCTTCCACTGGGAAAGAAAGGACAACAAATATTTTGAACAACAGTGGAATCTGTTGTGATCACATCTGGATTGCAAGGTGCAAATGGGCTAGTAGAGATGACAGTGTCATAAATTGTAAAGTCCTGTTCAAATGTCTGCATCTTCCTTCAAAGAAAGACTTGCTGTCCTGCTGTAAGGAATATGGTCAGCAGAGTGTCTGTAGCTACTCATTCCTCAGCTGTAGAGAGCTGTATCATCCTGTTCTTCCCAGAGCATCCAGTATCTAGGGACTGAATGAGGCAGATTTATTTATTTTTTTAAAGATTTTATTTATTTGACGCAGAGAGAGAGAGAGAGAGAGTTGGGGGGTTGGGGAAGGAGAGGGACAAGCAGACTCCACACTGAGCACAGAGCCTGACACTGGACTCCATCTCATACCCTTGAGATCATGATCTCAGCCCAAATCAAGAATTGGGGGCACAACTGACTATGCCACCCACATGCCCCTGAATGAGGCAGATTTATAAATGTTGGACCATTTTGGCCTGAAGAGGAGCAACCCTAATGCATGATGTTTGTTCCAGAGCACCTTGTTGGGGTGTCTCAGGCTTTTCAAGTTTGATTGCAGTTCAACTTCTCTGCCCCATCTTTGTTTCCTTCCCCTTTCCCTTTCACAGATGTTGACTCCTAATAAACATCTTTCACCCCAAATTCCATTTCAGCATCTGTTTTTAGAGAACCCAACGGTGACTTTGTTATAAGAGTAATAGTGATAATAATGTAATTATTCTTATAATATATAATAATAACAAGATTGATGTATTTATTACCTTATACTCCCCATCAAGGGCCAATTTAGGGAAATAAACCAGGCTACAGAATTAGTATTTAAAGCGACATCCCATTCCTTTGGGTTTTGTCTGATAAAGCCACCAATTTCTTTCTTCAGGATTTTGTTCTGCCTGGGTAAATATTCCAGGCCACTCTCTCAGGTCCTTCAGGATCAACCAAAAGCTGAAATCTTCATCCCAGACCATCTGAAACTCAGAGATTCTGGGCTAAAAAAAAAAAGGCCACTTAAGAGAATCCACAGGCTCTTTTAATGGTTAGAGCTATCTAGAAATAACTATCCTGAAACCTTTGCTATTCTGCAGCCTTGTTTTTGTTCTTGTTTTTTTTAATCAACCATATCAGTAATACCTCTGTTTATTAGAGTATACTAGCAAAAGACACGTATTTCAAGCCAGAGAGACCTGGGCTTGAATTCAAGCTCTTTACTAGCTGCTTGAGAGCAGGCAACTCACATAACTTGTCTGAGACTCCTTTTTGGAATAAGGATGACAAAATTTACCCCATATAGTTATGGGTGAGCATCAGATGAGGTATTCTATATGTAAAGCTCTTAGGAAGGTACATGGCATAGAGTACGTGCTCAGTAAATATGCATCTCCTCCCCCTTTCTGTTCTTCCTTTGGATGAAATATGCAAATGTCACTTGCTGGATAGGTGTTTTGGTCACTCCCACTGATGACCCTGGTATAAGGATTCTTCTTCCTGAGAAATGCATAGTAGGAAGAAAAACGATGGTGCTGCTTTTTTCCTATACCTAGTAAAATACTTATTTTGACTAAAGTTCTCAGTACATGATGTTTTAAAGGATTAGAAAGGTTTTCTCGTACATATGAGCTTCCCTCAGCCAGTAAGGGATGCCTGGAGAGCTAGGCTGAGGATCCTATGATAGGGCCTGGGTTAAGCAAGAAAGAGAACAGGGATTGATTAGTGATGTCTGTCACAGGAACAGAATGAGCATATGATGGCGCACATACCATTCATTTTCCATCCTTGTGGCATTTCAACAGGATGTATCCTTCTTTCTCCCTCTAGGAGTTTTCAAGCCTGTCTTAGTTCATGGGAAACCAGGTCTGGTTTTGCTTAAAGCAATGATGTTGATCTTCTGTGCCTGGCCAAGTGAATGAGAAATATTTGTTGGCACTGAAATCGGAGGCAGACACTGGACTCTATGAGAGATGCTGTTGGGTGGAGTTCTGAACATGGCCATCTTATCTCTTTCTTTAGGACTCAATTCAAGTAGATCCACAAGAATGTTGTTTCTCAAATGTTAGTGTATATAAGAATCACCTTGAGAATTTGATAGAAGACAGCTTTCTGGGCTTTATCCTCAGAGATTCTGATTAGGAGGCCGGCAGTAAATCCTGAGCGTTTGCATTTATGCATACTCAAAAATGATAGTGATGCTGCTAGTCCATGGGCCATATTTTGCGTGGCTCTGTTCTAGGACCTTGCTTCTCTCTGTGTGGTTTGCAACCAGGAGCATCAACATCATCTGGGATCTGCAAAATCTGAGGCACCATCCCAGAGCTACTGAATCAGAACCCACAGTTGAACAAGATCCCCTGGTAATTCACATGCCAATTGAAGTTGAGAACCACTGGGCTAGAAACTCTTCTCTACTTTCCTGTGCTGGGATAAGTGGGATTGGAGGTTCTCATCATCCCTCCCCTATATTATGATAGCCCTTATCATATGTTATATATCAGAATGATCTACCTATTAGACTTTGAACTTCTCAGAACAGAGTCCCACATCCTCATTGCTGTCTACCCATATCCTAGGGCAGTACCCGCATAGGGGAGGCCCTACGCACAATACATGTTGAATGAACAAATACGGCTGCCCCAAGACCTTAGACTTCAGTAACCAGCCCCCCAGGTCTTACTCTTCTCTCTTTTATGGTCTTTGAAGAGGGATTTTTTTCCTCGGGAGTTCAGGAATATGGATACCTTGCAAGGGGAGTATTTGAGTCATTTAGGAGGATAAGGGATTTCCAGGCATACCAGCTCTTATTTTCATGCAAACAATTGCTGTCTTAATTATGAATCACCCCCCCCCCCAAGCACCACCACCACCTTCATGGGAGCAGGTCATGAGGATTCCCTATTTGGCAACATCTTTTTGTAGGATTGTGTCTTATGAGATGGCCTGAGTGATCTCCTATCTGAAGTTTTTAATTCCACAACATCTACCTTCACCTTTCCTTTTCACTTCATTGGGCACCCTAGCCTAGGAGCTTTTATTAGGGTGCCTTACTGCACTGCGGGGTGAAGGGGAGGAAATGGAGCTAACGGAACTTCTGTTCTCGAACATGGTGTGCTGAGTTGGGAATAAGAGGACTAGAGTCGTCATCATGACAGTGCCATTTCCTTCCTGTGTGACCTCAGAAATTCTCCTCTCCTGACACCTCATTTTCTTGTGAAAGGTTTGGGTGTTATTAGTAGTTGGTTTTTGTCCTTCTTTTGTTTCTCTTCCTTAAATTTGCTCCGTCTACCACCCCTCTCCCTTCCCTCCTTCCCTCCCTCCCTCCATTTTCTCCCTCCCTTCCCTTCTTCCCTTCCTCCCTCCCTCCCTTCCTCCCTTCCTTCCTTCCTCCCTCCCTCCCTTCCTTCCTTCCTCCCTTCCTTCCTTCCTCCCTCCTTCCCTCCCTTCCTTCCTTCCTTCCTCCCTTCCTTCCTTCCTCCCTCCTTCCCTCCCTTCCTTCCTTCCTTCCT